>JAVQJL010096215.1:0-19082 GCA_036024295.1 Nannoperca obscura
AAGGCAAGGCAAGGCAAGGCAAGTTTATTTATATAGCACCTTTCATACACGGATGCAATTCAAAGTGCTGTACAGAGAAAAGGACAAAAAAGCAATAGTTAGAACTATATAATCATAATTCAAACAAAAGGAAATGAATATACATAAAAAGGCAGTTTTAAAAGATAAAAAAAGATAAAATGTATTAAAAGGATACAAAAAAGCAATAGTTAAAACTAATCATAAATGAAAAAACATAAAAAGCAGTTTTTTAAAGTGGTTTTTCCCCAGGTAGGTCATGTGTATGACCTACCTGGGGAAGAAAAGTCACCAGGATGCAATATATGGGAAAAAGGCTTGCCTTTTGATGCAGTGTGATGCTTTGGGCAATGTCCTGCTGGGAAACCTTGGGTCCTGCAATTCATGTGGTTACTTTGACACGTACCACCCACCTAAACATTGTTGCAGACCAAGTACACCCCTTCATGGAAACGGTATTCCCTGATGGCAGTGGCCTCCTTCAGCAAGATAATGCACTCTGCCACTCTGCAGAAATGGTTCAGGAATAGTTTGAGGAACACGACAACAAGTTGAAGGTGTTGACCAGGCCTCCAAATTCCCCAGATCTCAGTCCAATGGAGCATCTGTGGGATGTGTTGGACAAACAAGCCTGATCCATGGAGGCCCCACTTTGAAACTTACAGGACCTAAAGAATCTGCTGCTATCGTCCTGGTGCCAGATACCACAGCACACCTTCAGAGGTCTATTGGGGTCCATGCCAAGGGGGACCTACACAATATTAGGCAGGTGGCAATAATGTTATGGCTAATTGGTGTACGTTAAATGTCAGAATTCATTCTTGACCTTTTGAGAGAGTCTGGTGTTTTTTCTTACTAGCTTTTTCCTGGAGCTTTCACATTCGCTCACAAATGCCTTATTATGGGATGACCATCAGTTTTCATGTGAGTGCATATCTGTGCTCATGTCATAAATTCGACGGCTTGTTTACCAGTGTAACTTAGCTTGGCTTGCAACAATTGGACCAGATCTTGACAGCATGAAGGCAATAATGGGGTCTTCTCGTGATGGCAGTAGGCCTGTTGTTGTTTCTCGCCATTGCTTCCCCAGCTACGTTCACAGGAAAGATTCTGCGACCTGCTCTCGGATATGTCAGGAGGGAGCATAAATATAGCCCGGACTGAACTGACTCACTGTAGGCTATTTCATAAATAGAGGTTTGTGCTTGTTATGTTTGGCAACAACTCTATCAGGGAACAGGAAGTGCATAGTCTAGTGGCTATAATGGCTCAGGCTGCTGCCCCTTTAGCCGTCTTTGGCTGAGACATTCTAGATAAAAAAAAAACAATTAAAACAATTATTACAAATTGTTGTTTTTATTATTATGTAGTTACTTTGCTCAGACTTGTGACTAATTTGCATGTTTACCTGAAATCACAACAGTACTGTATTTCTAACTAGTTACTAGTTATTAATCCATTAATTACTGTACAGTGCACCACATGGCAGCTATATTTGTCTTTTGCTTTGTGGTCAGTGTATTGAACAGTTGCAATGTTTTATTACTGAAGCCATGTGACTTTTTTTGTTTTTTAGGATATATAGTGCTTGGAAGAAACAAACAAACTACTAGATCACAGCACATACAATTGCATCGCTCAATCATTAAACATATGGCTTGGCTATGTGATGTTGCACTTCTCTCCCCCTGAAGGTTAATGTCATCTTTTATAAAAGTGCAATAGTAAAATGCTGCAGGAATCTATTCATCTGACAGTGGTTTATTCAGTGTATCAGACCATGAATAAACACTATTTTATCTCTGCTCTGTGATTGCAGTTGAAATATGTAATTAATACACAGTTTTAAAACATTTTTTTCTTTTATGTTTTTTTCTTTTTGTGAAAAGGGGTTATGGGCTATGAATCCCTTGTTTGCTTACAATACAAATCCAGGATCCCTTTTATGTTTTTTATCGAAATACTTATATTGATTGTCATCCCACATTCCTTCCGCTGTTAGTCTTACAATCTTTTCCCTCCACCATCTTTCGGCATTCCTTTCTTTGTGTGATGAATGTGTTTCATTATCTGTGTTGTTTGAGCTGATTCAGAAACGAGCACATAAACATTGATTAATTTTGCCTTTGTGACGTTGGTGCAGAGACGAATAGAGGCCCGCTGCAGGAAAACAAACATTATAACACTTGTTCACTGTAAATTCTCTGATGTGTCACGACTTGTTTTCCGATCACTTAATCAAGTTGGTGGAATTTCCTGCCTTAGCCACGTTCTAGTGATAGCCTGCAACTGTAAAAACCCTTCAGTGTTTTCTGTGTGTGTGTGTGTGTGTGTGCTTGCTAAACTGTGAAATATTTTGTTGCTCTGTTTATGTCATGCAACTTGTCTGCCTGAATGTGGGTCGTCTTCTTCTTCTCTCTTCTTACACAGATGCGATCATCTTTAATCCCTCTTTCTCGAGTCAGCAAGGAGGGGAATGCCCTTAATCTGTAGAAGGAATACATGCGTCTTTCTGTCGACGCGTCCCTTGCCTTATTCATGTTCCTGATTGGACTAAAGGAAAAGTAGTCTGGGTGTGCCTTGGTTGCTAAGGTTCAGGGATCACTGTTAGTTCCTTTGTTTACTTTCTCCACAAACAAAAGTGGGATAATTTTAATGGGAGTTTGGATTTTCATTTAGTCAGCATGTCATTTTACAAATTTACTAATAGAATAATACATTACTTGGAAAACGTCATCACTGATTTTGATCCTGCTGAAATTATCAGTCTGTATTTGCATAATAAAATTGAATTGAAATGATATTTTAGGATGTTTGATAATGGGAATCAATCTCTAAATTTCTAAATGAAATCTAAATGGAATACTAGTGTGTACAAATAGGGCTAAAGTAAGTATGTGATTCTTTTATTGGGAGTTATTTTTCAAGAAATAACAGTGAAGAGTTTTCCATCCACTTGATCAGGCTCAGCAGGGTGGCAGAGTATTATAATAATAATCATAATAACTTTATTTATTTTACTTTACTTTACAGCACCTTTAAAAACTGAGTTTACAAAGTGCTTTGACAGACAAAGCAAAAGCAGGAAACCCAGAGAGCAATATGACAACATAAAGCCAAACAGTAAAGCAAAATGAAAGCAACATAAAAATGAATGATCAATAAACACAAATAACATTTCTGCTATATAGCTTGGGGCCAGACCCAGACGTGGTTTTAAATGATCAAGTACAGAGACAAGTCCTCTGTCTGATACATCTAGAAGGTTATTTGTAACTTTCACCAGTGATGTCTCTGTGCTATGATGCAGTCTGAATCCTGACAAAAAAATCCTCAAAGAGCTCATTGTTGTGTATAAAGTCACACAACTGATTGGCGACTGCTTTCTCAAGGATCTTAGAGAGAAAAGGAGGGTTACAAATAGGTCTATAATTTGACAAAACCCCTGGATCAAGAGTGGGTTTTTTAAGGTTTAATTACAGCTACTTTAAAGAATAGCCTTTTAATAAGGACAGATTGATAGCTAACTAAGGGTAAAACTTCTTTAAGCAGCCTAGTTGTGACGGTGTCTAAGAGACATGCTGATGACTCGGATGAAGAAATCATTGAAGTAAGTTGATTAAGGTTGATGGGAGAAAAGCAGTCTAAATGTATATTTCCTGTGTTTGAAGATCAGTCAGTACCAGCTGGTAGGATGAGGTGCTGAACAGAAGTGGATTCAGTGGATTCATGTACATCATGACACAGACAGGTTTCAGTAAAACAGAATAAATCAATATTATAATCTGATACTAGATCGTTTACTAGTACAGCTTTGCATTTGCAGCCCTGATTGCTGAATGTCTACAGCGGGCTATATCATAGGTTATCACCAGACAACGCAGAGGACCTTGTGCCATAGCCCGGTCAATGATTTACCTGACCAAGGTTACTGTACATGTGGAGGCAAACATTCAACCCCCTAAGCTGTCGTTCAGACTTACACCTTGTGTAATCTTATGATCCATGCCAGCTGGTTCCAGGGAAAACTTGATAATGGCCTTATTTTGCCTTGGTGAAAAAAACATTAATGAGATTCAGTAGGAGATCCAGCCGTTGTAGTCCCTGGTGACCCACTTCTTGTTGTATGTTTGCTGAGCTACGGCTGCACACTTAAACCAAGCTCCATCCAGAAATTGAAATACACTGCTATTAAAAGCTGATGGCAGGGTTTGTTCAGCCTTTCAGCTCAGTGGACCGAATAGTAAACTATCAGAGTTGTCAACTGTGCTGTCAGTAGTTATATATTACACAATGACTTTACCAGACATTTTATTTTATTTTAAACTAAGTCAACCAAATGTTTAAAGAAACATTCAAGTGTGTCAGGGCTGCTTTCTCTTAGTCAAGCAGCAGGGAAAATATATGCATGGACACAGGTAATAGGGAGGCTTAGGGGGCTGCAGCAGGTATTTAGGAAACCAGGCATTTTAAAAACCATCAGCTGATTGAAAGAAAGTTAAAACTTATTTAATGTTTTTGCCCTTTCTTAAAATAATACACTTGTAGTTCACAAGTATTTGTGATGGGAAGTTATGTAATTATCACATGTATAAGTTCATTATTAGATTGATTGTGATGCAGACCCGCAGCAGTTTGTAGCTTTTGTGTTGCATGTAAACACATTAAGGTGTTTTAGAGGAAGTTTCCCACTGAATAACCTGGTAACCTGGTCATGGGTCACACCTCTCGTCCGCGTCCAGGTGCCGTCTCATTCCCTCTTTCTCTCCTTGCAGTTTTCATGCATTAGTTCAGTGTTGCCTGTTGGTAACTATGTCGGTCTTCAGGTCTCTGGTAGTGTAAAAAAGTTGTAAATTGTTAAATGATCCCAACCATTCAAATAAAAAGACCATGGATGATTTCGTTCAACGGTAGACAATTCTAATCATGTCTCTGATGTTAGGACAGCTTGAATTTTTCATCAGTAAGGGCTCGATTTATTCAACTGAATGGCCCAGGCCATTGCTGTACAGCAGTACAGTACAGTAAGCAGTTTGTTAAAAACAACAACAACAAAAAAAACACTGGTTGTGATGGACACCTAGGCTACATTTTGGTTTTCCAACGTTAACAAGGGCACTTGAGATATTGTGGTTTGCTGTGAAAGCACTTCCTCATTTTCCCCAGCTGGTACTGTATCATGTGTGACGTCCCTCCCACTGTCTTGGAGTCGGTCCTGGCAAGCCTCTGCAGGCAATTGGCTGTCGTAGGAGGGGTCGTCAGCTGATCTAGTTCACCTGGGCCTTCTGGGCTATAAAAGCTGGCCGATGTGCTCTTTGCTCCCTTCGAACAGCTGATATCTACCCTGTGTCACCTTCTTTTGCACATTCAACGCCTCCATAGCACGCATGCCCGCTCATCCATGCATTGTGGGTATTGCTGATTTACACACCCCTTTGTTCATTTGTGTTAACTTTAGTTTTAATAAATGTTTGTTTTAAGTCAGTTGATTGTCACATTCCCAGAGGCGGTTTGTGAAGGAAGGGAGAGTACACATGGATGCAGCAGCAGTGTTAGTGTAGTTGTGATGGGAAAAATGCTCTATTTGTCTGGATGGGTGGTGCCATGCTGGTCCACCATGCATCAGTATCAACACTGCCCGGAGGCAGAGCAGGCGTAGACTGTGTTTATCATCTTGACTAAGCAAGCAGCTGGTTGACAGGCTGGTTGGCGACTGTGTTTATCACTGACTGGTGTCTCTGCAGGACACATGTGGGGGTTATTTGCAGGGATGATAGGGTGGTAGATTTCTGTCTTGACCCTTTTTTCTTCCTCTGTTTGTTTCTCTCATTCTCTTTCTCCTGCCACCAGAGTTTGGATCAGCTCAGTAACAGCTGAATCACAAGGGACATCGGTTCACATTATAACAATGTTGGGGCTTTTATTCTGGGCAGAAAAATGTTCTTTCACTTAAAGAGCTTTTCAGTCCCTGCAATGACTGCAGAGAACTAAATTGTCCCTGTTCGTTTGCTTGGAAAGATTGACCCACCTCTCAGCCACCATGCTGTCATTCTTGAAAATAGAATCCCCTCTCTGTCTGGAGCTTGTCTATTTTCAACCCAGCTAGTGCTAAGGCCAAACTACTATTTTTAAAGGTGTTCTACCTTATGATGATAATGCGTTGCTGTGAGTTACAGTGTGCCAATTTTTGTCTTGCCAAACCATGGTTGGAAATAGACTTGTGTGGTAGAAGAAGCAGTGTGTCAGCCAGATTATATTTATCACTTATTTATTGACATGAGTTGGCCATAGTTCAAATTTGGGGATAATGCCAATAGCTTTTCAAGATTATGCTTCTTTGAAGTTGTCGTTAGGGTTAGGGTTGCCCCCTGATACTGCTGAAGTTTTTTCTCATTATAAAATGTGATTTGCAAATTTCATGAATAATGATGAAAAAGAGTGGGATCAACCATCATTATGAGGCTTTGAAATGATTCTGTCAGAGCTTCAGAAGTATCTTAACATCTACCGGCAGGCTGAGAGCTGCCTTTTTGAGTACAATCTATTGACTATTGGATGGATTAGCATGAAATCTGGGACAGACATTAATTTTGCTATCAGAATTTATTGTAATAACCAACAGTTTGGTTAATGACCCATTACCTGCAAAACAAATGAATTTCCTATCAGCTGGCTGTACTTTGTGCTCGTTGCTAATTAGCAAATGTTAGCATGCTAATCCACTAAACAGTGTGTGAACAGTGTAGCTGCTAAATATCAGCATGTTAGCATTGTCATTGTGAGCACGTTAGCATGATGACGTTTGCATTTAGCCGAAAGCACCATTGTCTTTCAGTACAGCCTCACTGAGCTAGCATGGCTGTGGACTCTTAGTCTTGTTTAATCTGAAGATATGACTCTATTAATGTGTGCTGGGCTATTGCCACTATTGTTTGACATTTAACAAGTTGAACATTTAATCTAAATAGAAAAATAATTAGTTTCCTAATTAGTTTAATTAATCAATGATGATTGTTTGTTCCAACCCTGGTTCATAGCTCTAAATGTCACCAACATTCTGCTCCAAGTTGTAGCCACAGTCTTTCAGAAGTAGGGCCCTTTGTGCAAGGGTTACATCCCTGCCACATCCCTGCTACTACCCTCAACTGAAGAACATCTTTTAAGTTCTGAGCCTGTTAGAAACACAATGATCAACATACGTTTATAGGACTGTGAAACCAACGCCTCCACACTCTCTCTTTTTTCTTTGATATCTCCTGCTTAGTCTTTTTCCTCTTCAAGTATCTCTGCTTCATTGCCCTCATTTTCTCTAGTTCTCTTGTTAGCTTAGTTTAGCGTATGGGTCCTATTAGCTTTAAAGCTTAAATAAACCACATCCATTTAGCCTGTTGCAGCTTCTTCTTGTTGTTTCACACTTTAATATCATACCGTTGACGCATGATTAAGTGTGTATTTCCGCTTAAGAGGAGGACATCAGCTGATTAGGCAGTCCTTCGATGTGGCCCAGGACACTTTTGTGTACACACTGCTTAAAGAATGTGGCCCAAACCACCTCCGGTGTGGTTTCAGCAATCAGATCTCTATACGTCAATTCAACTTGGGTGCATTTACCCTTGTACATGGAGCGGCCCACTTGTGATCAGATCACCAGGACGCATGTTAATGCCAGGTGTAACCAGGGCTTCTGTCTCTCCCCACTCAGCCTGGACGTTGGACTATAAATCCTGCATTGCTCGCAGTCAACAGTAGATAATAGTACCCATGCCCTTGTGATGTAGTGGTAAATTGTAAGGAAGGTCAAAATGTGGCAGGAGGCAGTGAGAGCAGCAGGGACTATATCATGCACTGCTCATACTTTACTTCTGTTAAACATGCTGAACAGGTTCACTGATTGCTGGCAATAAATCAGCCACTTGACATGTACTTCTACAGTAAGGTATGGACCGTTTACCCTCCCCGCCCTCTTTAATTTATTCCCTTAATTTAATGTGATAAGAAGAAGAGAGCAGGCCTGTGTGAGAGAAAGTTGTACTCTAGAGGACTTTTAAGTAGGACAAAACTAAAGATGGGATTTTTGGGTCTGATACTGACAGTGAATTGGGATACAAAAATAGCCTCATTGGCAATTTTTATTTTGGATATAATATGAAAGTGTTTCCTGCTATGTATCAGTACATTTGTGCTCCGACAAACCAACTGTAATGTTGAAGTAGATGCCGCTCTGTGAATGTTTTGAATGAAAGTAAATATATCCTGAGCCTTTTTTGAAGTGGTGCTATGGGCCACTGCAACAGGAAAAAACATGCATCATCGTGGTCATTTCTCTTTTCGCTACGTCTGTCACTAGCTTTAAGCTCAGACTCCACCTTGAATAGTGGCCTCGGTTTCTCAGGCACAGTGATTCAAATTATTTCATTACAACACGGCAGCAGTACAATTACTCGCTCTCTTCCCTTTTCTCTTTTACTTATTCTATATCTTTGTCTTCTTTGGTCTCTTGCTTCTTCTCTTTTGAGATGGGGACTGCTTTGGACTGCAGCCCAGCACTGCATTGTGTTGTGAAACCCTGGCACATTCTAGGCATCCAGCAGATAGACTGGCAATGGCCACTGTCTTGGATAGCCTATAGCTATAGGGCCTTATTCTCCCCAAACTACAATGGAAATCATCCAGAAAAACGTTATTTTCTTAATAATTTAGAGTGAAAGCTACATGTTTATTTGGATGTAATGTTATTTGATTGGCTATCATTTGGTTTGCATTGCTTCCCCTTGGGATCTTTATAAAATGACTCACTTTTTTGTCCTTGTGCTGCAACTGAGCAGAAGGCAATTTGCAGTTGTATCATGAATGCCAGTATGTGCTGCAAAAGTGCACTGCACCATTGTGATTCTAATTCTGAACAGGTCTGCTTGCAGTGGGGCCTTAGCTAACTGAAAAGATCTCTCATCTTACTGTCATCATTATTCATGTCGACAGTTGTAACAGAAAGCAAAACCTGTGGCAAATATGTTTGGAAATGGGTGTACATTTGGAAGTAAAGTTATGTGAAATCTGAATTTATTAATCCGTCATGAATGAAATACATTTACAGAAAGCTCTTGTCACTATGGGCTCTTTGATTCAGGACAACAGTGGCAAATGTCATTCTGCCTTTCTTGCTGATTAGCCAAGAATTTAGTCCAAAATTTACAGCTCCTCCATATTTGTTTTTTCATATCCTTTTGCTCAGACTTGGAAGCTAGCCAGTAGTGTTATGTAACAGCTTCCACAGCTGTATTCAAGCACACTGTAGCAGCACATTTTTGGAGGTCTGGCGTTGGCCTGTCAAGAATACCTTGAACGCACCACATAAGGCCATGATTTAGTTGCTCAGAGCTAAATTGGGAGGCCCACTTTAGCCCAAAAGGGTAAATAGATTACAAGTAAACATGTAGTTGGATTATTCTTTTAAGCATCCACCACTTTCTGTTAATCTTTTTTCAAATATACATTGACCATAAGGCTTGAAGTGAGATATAGGCCGTAAACACAGTAATTACTGTGTGTATGTCAGTGATTGGCAGTTCAGATTTTGCCTCTCCTAATGAGAACTTAGCTTGTTTAATAGAAAAGTTATTTGCAGAACGTTCTCCAAGCGCAGGCTGCTGGCTAAATAGTTGACTACTCCCCTCTCTATGATTGTAAAGTCACATTTTATTGGACAAACGTGGGAGTGTAGATACGTCTAGGTTATTGACTTGATTTGTGATGGAAGTCTAATTAAACTCCTGACAAGTTTGGTCTGACAAAATGAAAAAAAAGAAGATAAATAAGGTTTGATTATTGATTATGGTGTCATTTTATGGTCGGACCAAACATGTCCTAGGCTGCTGTGCACATCCTGAACGTCTTGCGCAGTGGACTTTAATCATACTACTTCTGTTTACTTCTGATAAGTTGATATGGGAATTTCTTTTAATTAAATATGAGTCCAGAACAGAGCCTTCAGCTATTTATCGGACTGAAATCTGCATCACTAAGACAACCAAAAAGACTGACACATGGACTTTTTTATTTTCAGAAAGAGACTCTCTGCTTTTAATAGTTTTTTCAAAACGTAACTAAGTCATTGTTTTCATTATACACTGCACTATCTGAAGAAATATCTATAGTAAAATATATAGTTTGCTTAGATATAATTATTTAAAATGTAATTACTTTTGTTTATTTATGTCTAATATAATTTGATTTACTTTATCATCAGTTCTAATGCTTCAAACTTTTGAACTATTCATATAAAGTTAAGGGAGCTACTAAGTGATTCATTTCCCATTTAAAGTATGGTCAGCTGCCTAAAGCTCTTCTATGGTACTATGTATTATCACGCTAGAAGTAAACTGTTTAGCTGTGCATGTTAGTATTTGCTTACGCTTTATCACGGTTATTAAAAACTACTCAATAACACACAAGAAAAAGTACATTTTCCCATTGTATATATATCATGTGATTTCAGCTTTATCTGAGAGTTGAATCATGGGACTTGTGCGGGAAATCGCAGCTCTTGAGATTGATGATCACAAACATTTTCACAGGGACTCTGACATCAAGTAAATGCTGCCAAATGAAGTGTAGAAGTCTTTTGTTGAAAACCATGATGATGAATCATCAAGAAACAAGTTACTTTAGACGTGACTGTGATGCAAGTTCTATTGCCATCAACCCTGTCTGATCAGCATAAAAATGGGAACAAGGCTGCTTTAAGCGATTCATCTCGGGGCTTAGATCTATCTGATATCAAATCCACCACAGAATCTAGTCTACTTTCCACCTGCCTGGCAGCCTTACTGCATTAAAGACAATAGTAAAACGTAACAGAAACACTGAAAAATGGTCTTACCATGAATATCATATGTGTGCTTGTGTATGTATAACCATATATAACCATAATCATAGACACACACACACACTCGCACAGTGACCTAGCCAGTGGTCACAGTTTCCTGAATGTTTTTTCTGGCTCCAATGAAGACAAATTCTTCCTTGTTTCTTCTGTGACCGTCGTCAGTCTGGGAGAGGAGGAAAAGGAGGAGGAGCTCTACTGTAAATGGGCCATAATCCAGCTGGGCCAATGTCTCTCTCTATATCTCTCTCTGTCTGACTTACTCTCTCCCTTTTCTCACTCCTTCACCAGCTCATTCTTTCAGGTTTTTTCTCTCTCAGTCCCTAGCCTTCATTAACTAGTTGTTTTTCTATAACTCCTATATCTTTTCAGTTTTACTACTGCAGCTTTTATTTTTATCACGCTTTGTTTTCTCTGTACCCTCAATAGCTGAAAGTTGGCCAAAACCCGCCTGTGTAAGGCTCAGACTTGTTTGTGTACTTTGCTTTCATGTTGTTTGAGAACCCACTCTGATTTTGTTATTGTTCTAAAGCTGCGGACCAGGGCTGCTATCGCCAGAATTCCTGACAATTTGCTGTATTTAAGTCACCGATTTCTTCTCACATCTTGCAAGCACATGGGGGGGAAGATGGTGCACTTTCTAAGGTGATCAATCCCGAACAGTAAAAAAAAAAAGAAGAGCAGTAGTGGTCCAGGAGGAGCAGTAGTACAAAAAGATTGTTGACATTGAAATCGAGCTATGTGTTGTGGAAGACTGCTACTGCAGACCTATACAAAAAGGAATTATATTCTCTAGGGCTGCAACAAACAGTTATAATTATAATTACTATTATTGTTATATAAAATATCAATTTCCATCACAAAATCCCTCAGCCTAAGGGTGAGGTCTTCAAAATACTTGTTTTGGTGCAATGAACAGCCCATAGCACAAACATAATTCATTTTCAATTATTTGAAACAAAAAAGCAGCAAATCTTTACATTTAGGAAGTTGGCACCAGCTATATTTGATTATGACAATTTATATCAATTAATTGTCATTACATTGACTAATGGATTAAATAATAATAGTTTCATAATCTCTGTACTATGTAAAGCTTATACAGTGATGGAAGTGAAATGACCGTGACATACAGTGCGTCATGTTTACCCTCTACACCCTGGGGTGACTTGATCATACCTCCTCATATCGGCTGTGATTGTATTGTCAAGTGAAAATGGTAACAATAAACGTTGTGCATCGCGTTTCGTACGATGCGACTCAAAGTGCTTTACTGCACCAAGAAAACAGGAGCATTAATCAGACCTGCTCAGCTGCGTTTCACTTTTACAAGTTTTGACCATGTTGTTTTGTGTCTTACATGATTAATGCGGCGCCTGCTCAGCTGCTGCATGCTCACCTCTGCCTTTGCACATTAAATGAGTTGAACTCCTTCTGTGACAGTCAAAAGCCTCGTTCTAGTGTCTGCTGTTTCCTTTCCTCCTCACTTCCCCCCCCACTGGCATATCAGCCTTTTTATCCATTAATTGCAGCTGACACTCCTCTCTCTCTCTCTCTCTCTCTCTCTCTCTCTCTCTCTCTATTTCTCCCTTTTTCCTCAGTCTGATCTCCGCGGTGCTCCCTCCTTCCTTTCTCTCTTCATCTGTGTTCTCTCACCGCTCTTTTGTCGCTCTTTTCTGTCTCTCCACCTTCCTTTTGCACTGAAATGGTAAATGGCTTTTTTGTCAGAACGCATACGCCTTTGATTAGCTCTATTCTGCCTGATTATAGCCAATAACATGTTATTACTGAGTAAAATGTGTTTCTGAAAATCAAGAACAAGTGTTCAGTGAAAGCAATTTCTTTTGAAGGTTTGTAGGTTTTTTAAGTGGTGGATGTTTATTTTATATGATGAGAATAAAGTTGGATGTATGTCCCACATAATTAAATGTTTTTTTACATACAGTAGTGACATTTTACATAAATATTAAATATTGAAAATATTAAATATTTGTAGTCACCCTTTGACTTGATGTCAGTGTAACAAGACTCTAAATCTGTCTGCTTAGTCCCTGCCTAAAACACCATACAGTAACATTTTTTATTTTATATTTTATATGCTGAAATATATCAAACCTAACCTGAGAGACACGGTCACAAGCGGTGAGAGGGAGTCCGAAATTGTTAGAAAAGCTTGTTTTACAAAACTGCTGGATGTCCGTCTGTGCTGGTGTACAACAGCGCTGTGAGTGAGGCTGCTTCACTGCACTTAGTCATGCTGTTCTCTCAGTTCAGTTGCTATGGAGCTGAACTCCAGGGTCAAGTTTTTCACTATTATTCTAAAATCTGATACATTTTCAGTTGAAGTGAGCACTGAATTGTCCAAAATGAAAGATTAATTATACTTCGGAATTTCGGGGCCAATGGTGCAGGCCAGCAGCCGAAATCAGTCAACCATCCACATTGTGAATGCAGCCCTATTAGGGCCCCACTGATTAGCCTTAAGTGCTTGGGTGGCTTGGTCATATCTAGATTGCTGAAGGCTAACAGGTGTTAAAATGTACAAAACGTTAAAGGTCACTATAGTTTTAGTGGAAGGAGCTCCCAATTCCGGAAATATTTATATATAGCAGTGGTTTGGATGATTTTTCTGGCATGGTTTCACTAAAAGATGGACAACATGACAGCTACCCTAAAGTGAAGCCAAACCATCTGGTGGCTGGCTGCAGTATAGGTCATAAACCCCGCCCTTTCCATGTTAGCGGATGGGATATGGGCTATACTGCAAGGTTACGTCAAATAAAATGTTCCCAAAAATGGCTTCTGTCATTTTAGGTAGTTATCACGATGATGTAAGTTCAATTGTTTCGTTTTTCTGGTGAATTTGGTTTGGTGATTGGTTCATGCACGTGTATGGGCGGGACCTCAAGATGGAAAATGGCAGCACGCATATACGGGACATTTTGACTACATCTTTGTACAGCGGGAGGCAGTGGAGACGTGTCGTCCATCTTTATACAGTCTTTGCTTTCACTTTGTCTGACAGATCACCTGGACACGCTTGAAGGTGAAGGCCGTCTCAGATGTTTTTGCGGTTTTCTGTGCACTGTAAGGATCTTGTCACTGCTCCAAACACTTGTCAGATGGGATGTGGTATTGGAGTGGGGAGGGCTGTCCTTCAGAGATCTTTGCTTGGCTGTTAAACGTGCACTTAAATGAAAAGAGCACAGGACAGGATGTGTGTTTTGTGTGTATGTATGCGTGGTCAATTAGTAGTGTCTCTCTCTCTCTCTCGCCGCTTTGTGGAGTCCATGCTTTATTGTGGTTGCTCCATTAATGTTGACCTGTGGTGAAAAATGTTACTTTTATCACTAATGGTTTTGTTTACCTCCATTAAATCAATGCTGCGGATGCTGTTTTAACCGCTGCTGGGCCGGTGGGAGGAAATCTGTGGCGATTTATTGTTGATCACGTGCAGCAAATATTTCCTTTTCACATTATTTTTTAAGCTGCCTGTCGACAACTGTATGTTTCTGAGCACATTTTAAACCACTAGCTTCATTTCTGCTATCCTTTTCCTTTCCAGTGATTTCTCTCTAATGTCATTAGTTTTTTGAGCAATCGCCAACCTTTGGGAATCTGATATCAAATCAACAATGTTTTTATATTATTACAACAAACATGTACTATTCTCAGCGCTGTTGACAGAGGCAGAGGTAATTTCCCCCCTACATGCTGTGAGCTTGTTGTTGGTGCTATAACTGTGGTGTTGTGGATTACAATAATAGGAGTAGGGCTGAACTGAATCACCTCTCCAGAGCTCTTATCAAGCTCTTTATCCCTCCCTGCTCTTTTTTTATACCAGTCAATGAGTTCACCTGAGTGAAAGCTAACATCTGGTGGATCTCTCCCTCAGGCGGAGCCAAAGATTAGCGCTGAGGCTCATATTCCATGTTGGAGACGGAGGGCGGAGGCCACGGATTCTTGCCTTCAATGGTACCATCTCTGTTGAGATCTGCATTTCAATCGACTCGATTTGCCCTCACTCCATTTTATTCATCCGGTCTTCCTGCTCTCCTCTTTTTTCGTCCCTAACTTCCTGTCTTTGAATAAGGTTGTAACAGTGGGCGCTGTTTATGATATTCTGAGTTGCGACATCTTGGAAAACATTTGTGCACTCTAGCCACTCTTGCCCCCCCCCCCCCGATTTATTTATCTAATCTTATCTTAGTAAGTGTGCTCTCTTTTCACTCTCTCTACTCCTTCTCATCGACTTCCCTCTGCTTTTCAGCTCCCTCCCCGTTTTCTTCTCTCCTCTCTGTTAGTTGAAATGCTCTGATCACACCACACCTATTTCCCGTGGAATGATTTCACCTGAGGACGGACTGGATAAGACACTTCATGAAGAGATATTTTATATATATTTCTCTGGGTTAATGATTAGCCCCTTTCATCCTATGTGTTGGTCTGTGTGCATGCGGGGTTGTGCCCTGTGTATGTGTGTGCGCGTGCATGTGTGCGTGTGAGAGGGCAACCGTATGTGCATTAAAAGTGTGTTGAGCCCTTATGGACTATGGTGAAAGTCTGTCGTAGAAATATGGCAGTAGAATAAAGCTGTACTAGCAACGGCTGCAGGCTCTACATATTAGAACATTACAAGACTATTGTCTTTGACTAAATTTAGTTCAGGCCAAGAAAACCTGACTTCATCTTCACAGGCACGTGGACATCCATTGCTTCAGTTTTCTAATGACTGATAAATATACTGAGCTTGGTTGTAGCCGTTTGCAATTGTTTCAAATAAAAAAAACATGCATTCATTAATTTGCATGCCTTTTTGTCTGGGACGGGTTATATTTTAAGAGATGAGCAACTGTTTTTAGGCTTGACCTTATGTTTTATTGACTGCATTTCTCTGTTTCATTAGTGGTTTTATTTCTGCAGCCTGCAGCCTGATTGAACTGTACAGCTCTGTTTTGTTTTTTTGTTTTGTTCCTGTTATGGTTTGACTGCTTAGCCACCCTGGCCCATATTGCGGATTGTTAGATAAAAATAAGTCTGTTACGCATGAGATGACTGTAAAAACGACGCAGAATTGCCTGAAGGAAGGTAAATTTGACAATGATTTTGTTGATTATGACGAATGTCAATGTTTTTATGCAAAAAATTACATAAAAATTTTTTTTTTTTTTGATGAATGCTAATATATTATATAACAAAATCTCCTCAGAATAACTAGATATGACCTTTAAAAAAGTGTTACAGATAAAGGTGTAAATTGATGACTTATCATTATTTTGAATCGAACATTTTCAACTATGCTGTATGGGTATGATTGCATGCATACATGGTTGACTTTGAGGCATTGTCACCAACTGTCTAACTGAACAAGTTAACAAAACAAATTACACTAACAGGTTACGAACCACAAAACTAACCACCACCTCTTTCGTCACACCTCAGTGGGGGGAAAAAAGCCTCAGCAGGCAGCTCAAGATAAGACGTGTTCTTGCTGCACTTCAGTGCAGGTTTGAAAAGTTAACACACTGCAGCAGTGCAGAAACTGTTTATTTATTTATTTATTTTTAAATTTTATTTTTTAAGCCAACATGCTGCCTTAGTTAGAATAAGGTTCATTGATGCTCCTGTCAATATCATGGCTGCCAGGTTTCCTCGCAATTTGCAGCACCTGTATCATAAGAATGATTAGTGATACCCAGAAGAAATAACATATTGCACATGACTTAAATCTTCAATGCTCATAAGGAATCACACAATTTTATCTTGAAGCAAAATGTTACAAAAGCAGTGCTTCCGTGTAAAGTTTGTAATGTGGTATGAGCACTTTTTGGTAACAACGCAGCTGCTCATATGAGCTAACAAGCCAGCTATGTACTGTATACTGTATGTGAATACACTGTTTATAAATACAGTAAGCCAGAACTTTTGGGGTGCAGAGTTGGCTGCAGAGTTGCATTTTCATGCAAACCTTAGATAACCAGTTAGGAAGGAAGTACAGTTGGAAGGAAATCATTTTCCAGTTTCCAGTTGCACATCAATCAGTCTGCACGTTTAACTACATTTCCCTGCAGTCTTTGGAAAGAACAAAAACACATTCAATTTAGCATGCTGTACCTGAAACTCCCAGCCGTGTGTTGTGCTGTTCTCTGATAATACTACTCTTGCTACATCAACCGTATTTGATAATATAGCTTATTACCAGTTTCCTCAGTTTTCCCATTGATAAGGGATAAATCTCAATGTTGGAGGGAAATTATATTGTGTGAAATGATCAAGTCCTTATACGCTGTTAAGAGACTTTTAGCTTGTGTATCACAACAGTACAGTGATTGGTAATTGGTTAGATTTAGTATATTCTGATTACAGCATTAGGCTGTAATCTAACACAGTTGTCATTAGTAGATGTTTTGTGATTCATGTTGCTTAAAAGGTAAAATAATGAAAAGTGTAAATATTATCTTTTATTACGCTTCATTCTCTTTTAATGCTGCATTAAATGCTTTGTCATCTTAGACAGACCGTTCCATGACAGGAAACTAGTTTGGTTAAGTGATTACGTTTCACAGTAGTACCGTTGACCTCCATTAGTCACCGTCGATTGAATAAACCAAAATTCAAATGCATGTTCCTTCACAAAATGTCTGGTTGTAATACATTTGGAACCATTGCCAATTCAGATCTGGTTCTCGATAACCTAAACCTGTACAGTACCCTGTGCAACCACGCTTTTACAGCCTGTCTCCTTGTCTGTCATTGCTATCTCACTGTCAACTTCATTACTCTTTTTGCAGACAGAGATGGTGGGCGTATGTAAATTCAACCCTCCATTAGTCTGCTCAAACAGCCACCGCTCTCCTCTGCTAACGTGGCTGCTGCTACTGCTGCTGTTGACGTTTTCTCAGCATTCTTGCCTACTGGCTGTGCCTTCCGGCCTTGCCTGTATGCGTGACCTGTTTTCCACTATCACTCAGCCTGTTGGCATCGGAGACCACAGACCACAGTACTGACTACACTACAGTTGGGCTCAGCGGACTCATCTCTAACCATCTACAGGGTGCCTTACTGTAAAGTTGCTGAGTCAGTGTTTTAATGAAAATTATTATAAAGATAATCACCAAAAGGCTGTAGGCTATAGGCTTGTCCACACACTGACTCCAAAAGAAATCCCTGGAATGTAACAGCATTAACGTAATCTCAGCAGAGAAACCGTACAGGGGAAAAATATCAATTTTTAAGCTACCACAATTCGGTCAATTCTATACAACGGTTGCTAGCGGGAGGCAATATAATGCCAATTCAATGATAGGAGCACATGGCATCCGCTCACTCGAAAGCAGCCAATTATGTTAGCTGGTTGTCGTCTCTTTCTCCATTTCCTCAGACACAAACACTTATTTTCATAAGCTCGGCGCAGACATTCAACACTTGGTCAGCCCCAGCTCTCATTCTCTGTTGTGTTGTATGTTTAAACCTTTTAAGTGCTTAATGGAGTAAATGTAGACCAAACATTGGAATTTCTTTTTTCTTCTCACCACAACATGCTGTATTTTTTTACTGATGTATTTCCTTGTTTTGTGTTAGGGCATGCGTTTGAAATCTCCAAAGACCTTTTTGTTAAATAACAAAGTACTATACTTTACTTCCCTGCACTTTATCACAATGTCAGTTCTTCAAAAGAATGTTTTTGGGGCTTTTCGTTTCAACAATATTTTTTGGGGGGAAAGATACTTTATGTAGTATCCAAACTGTTAGTGTTAGCAGGTAGAAATCGTCCCAGTCCAACAGTAGGATGTTGATATGATTATGATTTACATGTTTATGGCCTTGATAAATGTTTATATAGCTGTGGTAAGCTTTCTGTAATGCAAAAGCTATTGGTTTCGCATGCCACTGTTGCTTGTTCACAACAACAAAAAAGAAAGTGCCAATACAAGCCAGCCGTTACAGTGGCACGGTTTCCCTTTTCAATACATTATGATGTTGATAGTAATATTAGTAACTTATGGAAATAAATGATGAGTTGGTTCTGTCATCTTGCTACTGTGAGCGAGAGAGAGCAAGAGAGGGGAAGAGGGAGAGAGTGGGTGAAAGGGGGAAAGAAGTCTTTCGGGGGGGGGGGGGGGGTATTAAGGTGGAAAATAAACCAAATTACAAAAATGCACCAGGGGAAATGGGTGCCCAC
>JAVQJL010096226.1:0-56113 GCA_036024295.1 Nannoperca obscura
CCCCCCGCCCCCCCGCCCCCCCCCCCCCCCCCCCCCCCCCCCCCCCCCCCCCCCCCCCCCCCCCCCCCGGGTACGTAGACGGCGAGGATGTGATTGGTCGCCGAATTAAAAACCAAAAAAAACCCACACCAACTGAGGCCAGTTTGAAAAAGAAGAGGGTGTTTTTATTCATTTTGTAGGTAACTGCATGAAGGGGGGGGGGGGGGGGGCAACAGAATTACACCACCGACGCGAAGCAGTCAAGAGCACACACACACACACACACACACGCACACAGCTCTCCGCGCGCGCAGCCGGCGCCGTGCGTCCGAGTGCGCCAGTGAGTGTGTGTTTTGAATTCAAATGCAGCAACACACCAGAGCTGCAGATGCGGAGACCGAGAGGAGGATGGCGATGATGTGTTTGGGAACGGAAGCCCTTCTATTTTTTTTTTTTAAACCCGAGTAAAAATGTATTCACAAGATGCCTCCGCCTGGGCTCAGATCATCCTGGCTCTCTCGCGCACGATCGCACACGCTGACCCGCGCTAAGTAGCCCACTTCAGAGGTATTCCAGCCGCGCCGCGCCGTGCCGCGCCGCGCAGCGCCGGCACAATTGGGCAACATTGGGCAGAGTAATAATCATGAAGAAGCACCTACCATGTTGACTTCAGAGACCATGTCTATGCTGGCTATGTCTATATTCATCCCCACGGCCACCGGCGCACCTGTGAAGGAAAGGAGCCATTACCACAACACATATGAATAATTCTCACATGTAAATTTAACAAATTCGTGACGCGCGCTCAGGTTCCTCTTTGCTCTCCTCCACCTACAGGAGACTTGTGCATCACCAGCCGGAGCAAAAAATAAAAAAATAAAAGAAGAAGAAGCTTCTCTTTTAACACGCAGATGAGATTAAAATGCTGTTAATTTGATCTTTTCAGCGGGATAATCAAACATTGATGAGCGGGATCGATCACGTTAAAAGCCCGTCTTATCTCCTCATCAAATGAAATATGCACATCATTTCTCAAAGCCTAATTGGCAAGGCCTATTTGGCTGTGAAGGGATGATTATGTAAATTAAAGCAGATTTTGCGATTCATTAAACATGTATTGCACGTCAGGGGGGCGTGAAAACATGACATTCCGTTTTCAATTTGCTCGTTACCTCCGAAATCTGGCCTCAACCGAATGTCGTATCCTTTCATCAGTCTGTCCACTGTTTCTTTTACCAGAGGCATATTGCTCGGATCTTTGATATCCTTGACGCTGGGGGGAGAGAGAGAGAAAAGGTGGTGTAATGCAGAATAGCTTATTAATACCACACGCCAGACGCGCTTTAACAGCGGCTACGCGCGAGACACAGGACAAAAGATGCATAAAACGAGATTACCTTTGAGCCCAGACGAAAGTCACTAGTAAGGAAAAAGTCAAAATCCCAAAGTGGTTTTTCCTGATCCTCCCCATCGCAACAGTTTCTGAGGCGGTTTCGCGATGCGAGTGAGGAGAGAGCACATCCAACTTACTCCAGACGGTGCAGAGGAGCCAATGAGAGGCGCATGCGTGCAGCCAGCCCAAGATCAAAGAGTGGAGACTGATGATGGTGGATGAGCAGTTTCCATTGCAGAGAAAAATATTAAAGGGACAAGTGGTTGTGCGTAATGAAGAAATAAGTGTTTGTGCCAGGTGAGAAATTAAGAAGAACAACAACAACAACAACAACAGCGACGTTCATTTTAGGTTCGTTTTATTTCACCGGGTTTGTTACATGCACATAAGTTTGTCTGTGTCCCGACAAGGTCAAACAACGGGGTGCACCTGAGGGTTCAAGTGGTCAAGTTGAGATCAAGTCGAGTCCTTGAGGTTTTTACGTTAGTGGGCGTTTTAAGTAACACACCGACCGTTACAGGTAGACACTTTAAATACAAACACCTGTGCCCAACAATCGTGCACCACCCATACAAAAATAGAAAATGAATGTCATCAACACCCGTGGGTATTATATCCTACTCTTCCCCTGCAATGTTTTCAAAGGGCCTGCAGTGGAATCTTGAAAATTCAGAAGGGAGCACCCGAGCAGAAAAAAAGTGGGATGGAAAACACAATCCCACAATTCATTTTCTCAGGTTTGAGTACATTTTCGAAGCCCCGAGGAGCGATGCGAGCCTCCTCTAAATTGCCTTTGATCTTGTTGTAGTGGGAGCTGTGCTTCTGTAGAGGGCAGGCTTCTGAAAGCATTGGTTCACTGTTGCATCACCACCAGTTACAGCCATCATAGATTATATCATCCACTTCTTTTTGATGTGTTTCTTCGTTTGTATGTGTGTGTGAGCATCATGCATACTGTATCGTATGTATGTGGCGTCTGTCTTGGCCCCCCGAGAAGTTGTTGTGTGCACGCGGCAGGGATTTAAAGTGATTGAGGCCCGTGAAGGGCAGCTCTTCAGTTTCTGATCAGAACACAAGTGGGCAGTGGTCACAGCCTGTGAAATGAATAAATGTGCGGCAGGAGAATAAATGAGTTTTTGATTCATTTCCTCTGTCAGATGAGAGCAGAGTGACTGCTGAGAGCTCGTTCACGGAGACAGAGAGGAGGGTGAGGTGAGGTGAGGTTGGCTGGATGCTGAAGGTCTCTCCGGCTGCACGTGACCTTTTCCAGGTCCTCTTAGTTTTTAAGAACCGCATCCCTGCAAGACCAGAATACAGCAGAGCACAAAATGTGAGAGGGGCATACAGAAACCGTTCTCTTTCCCCATTCAGAGACTCTGCGTCTGCAGCATGCTGCACAGCCACAACTGCTCCCGTGCTCCCTGCCCTCTCAGTCAATTCTTCAAAAGTACCGAGCAAGAGACGTGGCAGAAATATGTAAAGGATATAGATGTGATGCAGATGTTCTCATGCTCTCCATCTCGTCTCTCTCATTATTCTGCAGAACGTTATAAACAAAGCAACCATAAAAATTCTCTGACAGGAACATGAGAAGCATGATGAACAGATTTGCACTCCCCAGTGTTACATAACATCTCTCTCCCCCCTCCGTCTCTTTCTCTCTCTCTCTCTCTCTCTCTCTCCCTGTCTGTCTTTTTGCACTGTATTTCCCTCTTTCTTTCTTGGACATGGAGCTTTGTGTGTTTTAACTGGCTCTCTTATAAGCGGGAAAGTGAATAGTGGCTTTTTCATGTGTTTAATGTACAAAGTAAGCTCTGGTTGATTTTGCCTGTGAGACCTGCTCCCCATGGAGAGACAGAGCTGTCATTAAAATGTCCCTCAGGTAAACCGTATATAACAGAGGAGAGAGCTTGATGCACATTTTTCTCCTCAAATTAACTGAGCGCCCAGTCTGTTTTGTATTGTAAATCTATGATGATGATAAAAGCAGCGGTGCTGGCGTCAATGCAGGAACAACGCCACCTAACATCATTCTCCTCTTTTTTTTTCCGCCTACAACTCCCAGGGCTGTTTCAGCATTAGAAATTATTGATGTCTTTACTGCCTAGATAAAAGTCTTTCACAAAAACTGTGGGTAGTCATTGTCCCGCTGAAGCTATCATAATTAGAGCAGAGTGAGACAGGTTTGTGCCTCTTTCAGATACAAAGTAAGCATGCATAAATATCCTTCGTCCATTGTCTGATCTTTTTTCCCCTTTTTACCTCATTTGTACACGATTGCTGGATGCCCTTCAAGTATGTCTCTGCTATTTTTACTATTTTGCACGAAAAGCTGTTTGGATCTGCTGCCTTGTCACGCAAGACTCAAAAGTTTAAAGGTTAAACTCCAAAAAGGAAGCTTACTTGTGAGACGTAAACAGGTAAAAACAAATTGTGTGTATTCACGTCAGAGGTTCCAAATTGTCGGGCCGGGACCTCCCGCAGAGGGGAAATCTTAAGGTTTGCAAAAAGAAAGGTTTTCTGTTTTCACACTATTCTCAAATTGTCCTTTTATCCTGTAAAATATGAGGCCATTTTTCTTCCTTAGATCTCTAAGTATTATTCAGTTAAAACAATGTGAGGGGAGATAATCACTGTTCCTGTTTTGTGAGGTTGCTGCTAGATATTGCTTTGTTTTAGGGGGTCATAAGCTAAAATGGTTGGGACTAAATTGTTGCAATCTTCACTACCTACAGTGGGTGGAAGAACAATGAAAGAATAGGGATAACTGTCAAAAATCCCATGAAAAGACCAACTCATCTCTCTTTACTTTCTGATTAGCGTACCCTGTGCATGGCACTTAGCCACAAGCTAATTTGTTCCTACTTAAACACGTAAACCTTTAAAAACAGGTCTCAAATATATAGTTGTTGTTTTTTAAAAGCCCAAGTAATATCTTAAAACAGCTGGGCATTGTAGTTTTTCACAAGCATTACTCAAACAGGAATAAATAGGGCCTTTTTTTGGGACTATATTTTCAGGTGCGGATGAATACACATTTGGTGCTCAAGTGGAGTATTTACGGCACAAGGACACAGTATGGTATGTGGGATTGACTCAGAATAAACTACAATGTAAATCAAAACAAAGGAACATGTCGCCCAGTGCAACAGTGTGGCTCCCTGGTGTGATTCTAAGTATGTGGAGCTCTAAGAAGAGGAATACCCTATATCAGGCTTTAGCTACACAGACAATACTTTCTATCAGGATCATCAGGAACTATCATCAGACGCTTATAACAGCGCCAAGACAGATGTAGATGTAGCGAGATAATTGAATTTGACTACTATACCTGGCACTCTCCATGGTGTCCTTGACCAGGTAGATGTACCAGTAAAATAGGTTGAAGAGGGCGAAGGCCAGGGGGAAGAGGATGCGGGAGTACTTGTCGATGGGGCTTGTGCCGGCCAGCTGCGGGATTTGAGGAAAAGCTGAGCCCTGCTGGAGAAAAATCGGCAGCGGCGGAGCATTTCCTGTCTCACTGCGACACACTGAGTGGTTCCTCCTCTTCAGTCCTTCCTCTTCCTGAAGGCTGCTGTCCACCTGGTTGAAGGGGGGCGGGGATATGGAGGAAAATCGGGAGGAGATTAAATATGGGTTAGTGTGGGGTTTTGTGCATTTTCTGCTCAGTGAGAGAAAATGATAGGTAGTGTAAAAAAACTGTCCAGCAAGTGCATGCATGGTTATTTTAACATGCTGGGGGTGATGTATATAAGGCTGGAAGTAATATTGTTCCCACAGGAGCTTTCTCTCAATGGTATGCCAATATCCCTATAGAGCGCAGCAGGTAGTTTATTGGATGCCCATAGGATGGTTAGAAGATTATGCAGGGAGGCGTGTTGGAGTTCTCTGTTCTCACACTGAGGCTATTTTTAAAGTATCTAACCATGAGCCTACACGTGAGACAGATCCCAGGAGAAAGCTGTGGTGGCTTACTGTATTAGCATAAAGCATATAGCTAGAGACCAGAACGCTACAACAGCACGTATTACTATTTAATGTGTCGTGTGCCCTGAATGGGAAGAATGGAGGAGGCAGGGCGACTACTTGGAAATGCATAGAAAAAGACCTCCTATCTGTGGCTTGGTTTCTTTTTCTCTACATCTGAGACTGGAGCTGCTGGCTTCCTGTTCATTATCAACACCACTGCATCAAACCCTCTGCAACAGTGAGGAGACTCTGTAGCTCCATTCACCATTATTAGCAATGTAAATGCATTTGAGATGCCGCATGATATAAATCCCACCCCTTCTCCCAGTGAAAGCATAAGCTGTCTTATAATCAGTTTAGTTATATATATATATATATATATATCCATGTTTATATATGTTCTTTCCAATCCCTGACTTTTGTAACTTCCTATCACTATATCAGGTTCTAATAGAAAGACATGTGGATTGCAAAGAGATCAATTCCTAACATACTTTTTTTTTTTCTTTGAAGTAATTGTTCAACATTTTGGGTAATTTGTTTATTTGCTTTCTTGCCAAGCATTAGAAGAGAAGATTGACACCCCTCTCATGTCTGTACACTAAATGTATTGCTAGAGCCAGCAGCCAGTTAGCTTAGTCTGGAAATAGGGGGAAACAGCTAGCTAAGCTGTGTTACGGTAAGCTAACCGGCTGCTGGTTGTAGCTTCATGTTTACTGTACATAGGCTACATCTGCATATGCATATTTGATACGGTTGAACTTTTTCTATAACCTTTGAAATATATTCAGTATCTTGTATCTTTTATGTCTCTGTTGTACAGTTTTACCTAAAAAATTTGGCTATTCCCTGAATTATTACAAAAAGGCCCTGAAAACCTATTTTCTTGATTTGTCTAGGAGCAATGGTGTCCTACATGAACACAATATTCTTTTTTACCAAAGTTTCAACAAATGTCACATTCTGTATTTTTTGCTTTGTCAGTGCTATTCTCAATGACCTCAGGGGCTTTAAGATTTGAATATACTACTTTTCTACAATATACTGAAACAGCAATAACAAAATTTTGAATTTTGTTGTAAATGCAAACTTAACCAATAAAACTTGTTTAAATTACAAATTTCAGCTTGAATTTTTCCTTCATTATAGACATAAAGTCAGCTGCTCACTGAAACCGTGTCGCCGTCTTCGCTGCCGGCAGCCAACATTTCAAGCTTGTCTTGTCGAGTTCTCTGCTTCTTCAGACGGTTGGCCTGGATGGTGGCGAGGTAATTTACCGCTGCAAACTCGATGAGAGCCGACGCCACAAAGGCAAAACACACAGCAATGAACCAATCCATGGCGGTGGCATAGGCCACTTTGGGAAGTGACTCACGGGCGCTGATGCTCAAAGTGGTCATAGTCAACACTGTGGTGATGCCTGGAGGAAGACAAGCATTCATGAAACACACGTGGAGATGTATTATAACAGCAAACGTGATTAGTACACATGAATTGCCCGATATTGGTGGGAAGAGGGGCATACCAGCAACTGTGCGTGCAGGAACAGACTCTTTGTTGATCCAAAAAGAAACTTGTGACAGCACAACAACCATTATAAGAGGTATGTAGGTCTGTATGAGGTAGTAGCCCAGCTTCCTCTGGAGGTGGAAATGGACCACCTGCACAGAGTAGTGACCTGCAAGACAAACAGCACGTGTGAAGAGAGCAACCCCGAGGGACAGAGCAGTGTAGCACAGAATGCATGCCCTTGCCAGCCCTTGAAACAGATTAGCTGCTGAGGGAGAAACATATAGATATATTGCGGCTGTTAGGACCGGACTAGCCCGTTAACTGTTAAACAACGTGTGAGACACAAGAGAAAGGAAGAGAGGAAGGACGAAGAGGGAGGAGGGGTGGAGGAAGGAGCACAGCAGACATTTGGAAATGGAATAAAGTCAAGAGGAAGGAGCAAGTGAGGAGGGGGCAGGAGAAGAGCATGCAATGTCACTATGCGTAACACTGCCCTGCTCTGTCTAAACACATGCATGCAGACATTCACAGACAACAGCACGCTGCATCATGCACACAGACACACACACACACACACACACACACATACAGAGGTTCTCTCTCTCTCTCTCTGTTTTCTAAATGGGTATCATCTCTACGTTTTGGAGCCTGCCTCCTCATTTTTCTCTCTATTCCAGGAATCTGCTGGGTTCACAGCAGGGGAGCCCTTCTCCTTCTTCTGGTAAAAAGAGCTAATACACACACACACACACACACACACACACACACACACACTACTCCATCCTTCCTCCTCTCTGTCAGTGCAATCACTGGGCTTTAACCCCATAGTTCTTTTTTAAGGCACACCGTACGCATTAGGCCTGACCACTTAAGCATCTTACTGTAGATCTTTTATATCAGCTCTACTGTGGGGGAGTAATGGACACTGGTGCAGAGTCTGAAGAGACTCATTTGACCTCTTTCGGCTCTTAGATTCATTGGCTCATCTAAGTGCCGGTCTGACTGTAACAGTGTCCTTATGAAAAGAGCAATGTGATAGCTGACAGTAAGCGTTACCTGTGTTTGATTTAAATATCTCACTGGACAACGTCTGTCCCACTAGATCATACTGCAGAAGACTCATCGACTCAGCAGGACACTCGACAGATGCTATCGGCCCCTTCCTCCAAGTGAACGCAATTTCACTGCTTGTGTAGGCATCTAAAAATGCAAAGGCAATTAGGAAAAACGTTTCAAACACTCAAAGTAGAGTAGACACACTTATGAATCTTTTTGGTCATTAGTATTCCTTCTGTTTATGAACACATCTGTTACTTACAGCTTCCAAACCTGAGAGGACAGGCGTGGCCATCCATGGGGAAGTCCATCAGCCTCATTGGACACTCTGCTGTGATTGTAAGTCTAACAGCAACACACAGAAACAAGCCTGAGCAATCCTTGCCTATAAACCTAGTGTCAGCAAAAGATCTCACCGACAAAACAATACTTTACAATGTACGTTCACCTCATGGTGTAGAGGACGGTCCCGTTCTGCATTATGCGGAAGAGTTTGTTAGGCGTGGTTGTGTTATGAGAGATGGACTTCATGGAGTTTCGGAAGAAAGTGTCTGGCGTCCAGATCTTGTCCACCATGCGGTTGTTCAACCGCAAGATTTCAGTGGGGCCCTCGAATTTCAGCCGCTCATCAACCCACATCTGACGGAAGAACATGTCCATGGTGTACTCCTGAGGCATGAACATAACACGTTAGTGGACGGAAAACTGCTCTGTGAACCACACTATCCTAAATTTTGGCATTAAACTTAAATCCACCCCAAACATGTAGCCCCCATCACTCATCAGCATTCATAATGCAGCAGACTCATTTCAACTTGCAGTGGAAGGTGAGGAGAGATGATGAGGCAATGATGGATGCCACTCATCGCAGATAATCATTCATCAATCCATTCAGCCAGTCCCTCTGTCTGACATGTTGTCATATTGATTTAGAGGCCATCAATAATGAAGTTATAGGGCTGGTCAAACAGATTAAAGCTCATTAGATGGTCTCATGGCAGATTGCCCATAAGGCAGGCATTCAGTGGGCACTGAAGCACCGTTATCTCCCCACAGTCAGCACATATACATCTCCTTACAGCAGTAGCATCTTACCATCTCAACATCTGAAACAGGTCCAAAGCTGGTGACAAAGATGTCTGTTTTCACTTCTGTAATACCACCTGCAACCGTAATTAACAACAGTACAACACACTCAATAACGCAAAATGCACAAGACTATTCCAGCACAATGTATTTACTTCATCATGAATATGTAAGTCTTTTTTTTTTAAAAGGCTAAAGCCTTGTTAAATCCGTCTGAATTACCTCCAGATCCAGGTCGCAGTCTGTTATCATAACCATCCAAGAGTCGATCCAAAATGAGAGTGATGTTGTCCGAGTAAATCTTCTCATTTCCACTTACATTATCGAGACTGCAAGGACACCAAAGATAAAACTCCCAGGCTTGTTGTACTCTGACCCATGTTCATGTTCAAAGAAGTAAGACTTACCTTATCCAGCAGATAAAAGTAACTAAAGTTAATGTCAGGACAGCCATCCTGGGCAGCATTTTGCACCAAATTTGCAGTCAACTCTCTGAACAACTCATAATTAATAAATAGTGTGTGACGGGAGTCTTGGAGTCGTTAAAGTGACTGCTAGGTATGCATAAGAACACAGGACGCATTAAGGCAAGAACTGTAATCTAATTAACAGATTAGTAAATCCACTCCATTTTTAGACAAACGGTGGATTCTATTAGTTAACAATTAAAACAAAAATAAAAACTAGAGTAAATGCAACTCATCAGTATACTCTAATAGTCATGACAATAAATCACTGACAAAAGTCCGTCAGTTGGCCCATGAGAATATCTTTTTCTTGTTGTAGTTCACGTTGTCAGACAGCAGATGGCGCCACAGTGTTGTTCACAACCGGAACTGAAAGCCACGCCGAGAGAAGAAGAAGTTTCGCGAGCGAGGGAGGGTGTACAACAACATGGCGAAAGAAAATATGACACATTTAACTTGAGATGTTCAGAACAACAGTCGACGTGTGTAAAGTAGTTGACAAGTACAGAGTGGTGAAGATTAGCCGCGTTAAGCAGACTGTTAGCATAACTTCTCTGCTAGCCTGACATAGTGTAAGTTGTTAGCCGACCTCTCAGCGGGAGTGAAACCGCAGCATGTCGGTGAACTTCGAGGAGAGGAGCGGCGTCGTCCCCTGCAAGACACCCTGGGGCTCCTGGTACCAGACCATGGAGGAGGTTTTCATCGAAGTCAACGTGCCTCACGGGACGTCTGCTAAAGAGGTCAAGTGCCATCTGGGGACCAAGGACATCGAGCTGCGTGTCAAAGGGGAGGAAATATTCAAGGTGAGCTCCTGAAGTGATTCCTGGTACTAAAACCAATTCCCACTAAGAGAGAAAGTGCAAATAATGAAGGCGTGGGATCCAATTTGTGTTGTAACCTACGACTGTCCGACCAGATTAACAACGCGGAGGACAACTATTACTATTATTAGAGGAAACGGGAAGGGGGTGTTCAATTTAAACCTCTAAATCGTGTCTTTTTTCATTCTGTCAGGGGAAATTGTTTGACACAACCGTGTCTGACGAGGCTACATGGACACTAGGTAGGTTGCACACCTCTAAGTAACACACTCAGGCTTTAATGTACAAAAGCAACCCATTTTCTCCCCCCTGTTTACCTCTCTTCCTTGCTTAGAGGACAAGTGTCTCATCCAGATCGTTCTGATGAAGACCAACAGAGAGGCAGGGAACTGCTGGTCCTCCCTGCTGGAGGGCGAGTACTGTGCAAACGCCTGGGTCCAAGACCAGATGCAGAGAAAGCTCACACTGGAGCGGTTCCAGCGGGAGGTTAGTTTGATTAAGCACTGCCTGAGGGGTCATGGTGCCAAGACATTATTACAAGTTCTCAGGTCTATCAATGGCCGAGGCTGGTTTCTATTTGGTAATAATGTAATTATGAATGTTAGTAAGCAATTAATACATGCAGTTGTGTTAATAAGATGCTAATAGATTTTTTATTAAGATCATCTGCAGCCCTTTTCTGGAAATAAGTGGTCAAAGCAGTCAAATAAAAAATGGCAATGCAAAAGTTTTTCTTATAGTAGCTTTTAACTGTTAAGCATAAGTAAATAATTTATTAGCAATCAATAAAGCCATTATTTACAGCTTATTAACCCCTAATAACTAGATCACTTGGCTGCAAAAAAAAACTGGTGTGGTTTGGGAATGTTTTCAGATGAGCATTGTCCATTTACAGTTCTTTTCAAACTTCTTAAGGTGTGACTGAGATAAATCAGATGAATTTATCCTCAAAGCCATAACAGACATTAATTGAACAGTGTGATTTTGTAAAGTGGCAACACGGTTCCTGCTCATGATTTAATTGCACGTCCTCTTTGCCAGAATCCTGGATTCGACTTCAGCGGGGCAGAGATCTCCGGGAACTTTGCTGGTGGTGGTCCGGACTTTTCCAGTTTACAGAAGTGACCGTTGGCGTGCCATCAACTTGTAACATGTCGGGAGATGTCACCTTTGCCTGATGACTACCGAAGACACCTATGACGTGCAGACAAACAGCCGATTGATCAGATTTCCTGTGATGAGTCAAAAAGATTTGCCTTCAGGACCAAAACATTGGGCCGTTTACAAGACTGAAACCCGTTCATCTCATTTTTAAAGGGACCGGGTTTGTTCATCATACAGGCAGAACAATTGATTGAAACTGTTCTGTCTGGTTGGAAGAAGCCTGTGAGATGTGTTGTCTTTTAATAATGACGAGGGTTGCACTCAACAATAGCTTTTCAATAAAGTTTTATTGAAAGGTACAAGCACATAGGTAACCAGATGGTGTATTCAATCAGCCAGTTTGAGAACACATTTTCATTTGTCACTAAAAGAAACTTAAACTACACAGGGAATCAGGCAAAGAAAAATGAAATACAAATTCCAATCCACATTTCCACTTTCTTTTTGTTTTAGTGTTCTCTGCATAATTGACAAGTGAAATCAATTGATAGACGTGGTGCTTTACTCTGTGTACACAAATCAAGAATCTGAAAACAACTCATCTGTAACTGCTGATGACATTTCAGCTCAAACAGTATGGTAAACCATACATGTCGATATCCGCCACTAGCCTCACTTCACCGGAGAAAACCGGAGCTCCTTCGCCATATCGAAGTAAAAAACAAAAAAATCGTCACCTTGGGTAGGAGTGTGCATTCAGGACAGTTTAGCAACCTAGGGTGAGAGTTAAGGATTTTGGGCCCGATTTCTTGGTTCCATTTTTGCTTTTCACAAAATCCTTCTCCCTCCTCTTCCACATGGTGGACTGAGGACCTAGGTGGTTCTATACTTATTAGCTTAAAACCAGCAACCCGTTAAAGGAAATACCAAACACCTTGATACGGATTTGAACGAGAACATACTGTACACATTGTGCAAGCAACTCAACCGAGAAAGTAAGACTTTCAGGATTGTAGTAGATAAACCTTTCTGATGAAGCATTCCTCTGTCATTGGGGCAGATCAAATACAGTGTGCTTGATTAATGCATGACAAATAACTAATTTGGGGGGGTAATGTTTTTAGATTTTCCTTAAAGATATCCATCATCGCAGGTGAAGATCTGTAAGGAAAATAACAAGCTGTACGTGGGTGACCAATACTGCAAGAAAGTCACTTCCAATTAGAAAAGATAATTTGGAGACTGTTGTCATATTTCTCTGCATGTAAGGTCGCCCATTTGTACCCCCAGGTGGTTTAATACGCCGACTCGGGTATAGTGGGAAGATGAGTGATCTTGTAGTAGCTGTGCTTCAGCTGACGTGCAGTTCTTCCCGAAATAGTCCAGCGAAGCCTGTGGCTGTTGGGCCTGGAGCACTTGGTGGTGGCGTATTCAGCCAGGCATTTTCCAACCAACTCCCGCACACAAGCCAAGTCCCCGTCTCTGATCTGCACAGAGGAAACAACGTTAGTTAATTGCTGGCTACACGCCGAGCGTCTGTTCCAAAGCTCAATGGTTACCAATTTGCATGTAACATGAAGCAATCATTGGGCTGTAACCAAACAAAGCTACACCCAAACTCCTCAAAGCTAAACAAAAAATATTACTTTTGAGTTGTTCAGCGCAGAACACATATTTAAGATTAGGGGGAAAAGTTCTTGCTTACATTCAGCTGCTGCTGCAGACTTTTCAGGGCCTCTCGTATTTTGTCACTGTGCTCGGGGTCATGTTCTTCCTGGGCTTCAAAACACAGGAGAGCCATGGCAAGCAGAGATGGCTGCAGAGAAACAGGGTTTGGAAACTTGATTACAAAAACTGCAAAGAGTAAATGTGTGTGTCCAAGAAAACTGGTAAACAAAAGACAACATTTTTTAAATGAATATGCTCAACCCAGCCTGCCGCTACAAATAATTACTATGCAGCATAGAAGGCTAGCAGAGAAGAACTGCTGGATGCCACTTTGACATTAGGAATTCGTCCAATACAATGTCATGCCAACTGGGAATATGCCATCTTGTAAAATGTTTAGCCTACCTTTATTTTGGAGAAGACAAACGAGCAGTGACAGGCTTTCAGCTGAGCCTCCAGTCTCTCAAGGCTCAGTATCTTCTTGCTGTAAAAAGAAAAACGCTTTTAATGTCAAAAACTGATCAGCCATAACATTCTGACCACTGGCAGGTGAAGTGAAGAACACTGATTATTTCTTTACAGTGGCACCTGGCACACTGAATGTTTGAAACAAATGATTTGTTTTGTTTTTTAACATGTCACGCATCTAAAAATCTACATGATTTCAAATAGGACTGTGCCTGTTGGCCGCAAATATATATATTTTTGGCTTGTATTCTCTTCAAAGCCAAATTTGAGAAGACACATTTCAGTAGAGTAAATATAATCTTGTTGAGTCATGGTTCAGCCCTGCAGGTTGATGTGACCGTCTGTCCTTACCTCTCAGCGTCGAGCTGCTCCTCGATGTGGCTGTGGAAAAGGCGGAGAAAGCGGAGGGCTGTGGGGGCCTTCACCTTCCAGTAGAGCTTCTCCATTATGATCTTCTCCATCCTCATCATGTCAGACACTGTGAAGCGATTCTGACTGATGCGGATCAGGTCGTTGGCCAGAGGCACGTTCTTCTCCTCTTCTGCGGACTTCACGGCAATGTAGAAGCAGCACAGGCCCACGCACGACAGGTGCTTTGGTTGAATCTGTGGTGGTCAGGGAAAGGAAATTAGATTAGAAAACAACCTTTATTAATTTTAGCCAACTAGATTAACTTTTCTGGTATGAATGCATTTACAAACCTTCATTACGGAGAGGAATCGGTCTAGCAGGCTGATGGCCAGTGAAAAGGTCTCGGAGCTGAAGCCAAAGAACCTGGTCAGAGAGAGCAGGTCCTTCACCTCCAGCTCCCTCAGCCTGGTGGTCATCCTGAGGCCATTGTCCTGGGAGCCCTCGATGAGCCGCAAACCGCTCAGCTTTGGTTGGTATCGGCCCTCCAGATCCGTCAGGGCCTTCAGCTGAACTGTAAAGGGCTTTGCTCCAGGTCCTGTTACTGTGTCAATCATCTGTTCATATAGGGAAATAGAGCTGAATCATACGGACTAAATCAAACTAAAAACGCATTACTTTTACTCCACACTTAATAAATAATATAATAATAAAAATATGTAATACTTTGACACCACAGGTATCTACATATATTAGAGCTGACCTGTACATCTATAGGTGTGTCTGATAAACATGTCTACAGATGCTTTAATAAGATTGTTCCGGGGCGATATGGTCTCTTAGAAACAATAATGTGGATATTATGGCCAAGCAGGTAGATACATAAAGGTCTCACTCAGCTATAAAAGGTTAAGTTACACAATATTAAACCGACTCACACACTAGCTCACCTTTTATATCAAATCTTCGATGTAATTTATACCATAGCCCAATGGGGCCATGTTAATATTTTACGCCATATGGACAAGATACAGCTAATTGAAATCCATTACAGTTACGGTTGTTGTTAAATTTTCCAAATGGTTTTAGATACAACAGCTGCACTTCAATAGGAACATGGTTAAACAGTTCAGCATATAAAATGAATGTAGTTTAGTGGTAAGAGTGGACCTGAACTAGGGATAAAGTTAAGTATTGCGCAGACGTGACGTTATTTGAGACATGGGAGTGTTTCCAAATGTGTAGGTTATCACGTAACAAGCCTTCTCCTGACACCTGTCATTGAACTGGAATCAACTGGACTAGACTGGGGTGGTGGTACAACATGAATCCATAACAGGGACATGTCAACGTTTCTGACAAGTTCTCACATTTAGCTTAAACACATTGATTAAAATCTAAGATTCACTCTTTTTAGGAAACATTTTTGACAGGCCGGACACAACATTAGGCTACATATCGAAGGATCAGGCCCTGCTTGTGGCAGCCAGGACCGTAGACATGTCGGGACATGTCCCTGCCGCACAAACCAATAGAGAGCTAGCTAACACGGAGCCTAACGACAATAACAAACTCGAGTGGTATAAGTTTAAACCCCAAAACTGTGACTAAAACTAAAGACACAACACTGCGGTCATTACACAAATTTAGCGCTGTGCTTCATGAAGGTAAAAGGGAAATGACAAACTAATCCCACGTTAAGGAGGTAGCCATTAGCTACAACCGCTAACGCTAGCGTAATTGCTAGCGTTGCTATCAATTTTCAATGTTGATAGCGTTAGTTTAGTTTCTTATTAGCTACATACAGTCACACAACGACGCGTTTTAGGGTTTAAAAATACCAAATATCAAATAAAGTAAAAAAAATATGGTTGAAAGGAAGATTGGTTAACTTACCTTGTATCAAGTTACGTTGCCTTTATTATAATGAAAAATCAGAAGTGGAGAAAAACCTCCGAGTGCTTTAAATAAGCGAGTGAAAAAGAGGTTTAAAACACAAAAGATTGTAAGTATGAACTTCCACTCAAGAAAGTTTTAAGCAGAGGTTAACTTCTGCCTATGCACACCCCCTACCCTTGGTGTAAGGCGATGGGGAAAAGGACAGTTTACGATTTAATGCAGGCATAAAACTAAGCTAATGCCTAGACATGGTGAGTTTCCATTGGTCATCCACGGATGACATTCCTGGTTCTAAATCTCAATTGGATATGTTTTAAGCCAGTCACAATTAAGTCCCGCCCTTTACAGGTTGGCGGGCCAATCGCAGTTGGGGAGGCGGGATGTGGCCGAAAATTGAGACCTGCTGTCTCTCTTATTAAATTGGCAATACGTATATAAGTATATTAAACTTATGCACTAAAATTACGTTCACTGTCCTTCCATTACTACAATAAAGCGGCACAATAGATACATATTAATTGACACAGATAATCACCGTGTGTTTTCAATCAAATACAAGCCAAGAAAAGACATACATCATTACAGGAGAGGAGGAATAACAGAGAAAACAGGAAAACTGTTGGTGACAATTCTGGAAAACTGCAGGATTTCTCAAAATGCCATATACCAATTGCATAGGCCCGCCATTATCACTTGTCTCATTAACTTGAGAACCTGAGACCACAGCTTACCACAACCGGTTTTGTCGACTTTTTCCAGACTTTTCTGTATAAAACTGCAATTACAGAGAGAACAAAGCACGTTTTCAATAAAGAAACTCTTTATTACATCAGGATATACAAATATGCAAGCGGTCTCACACAGACCCACCATAAAGACAGACTAACATTAAGATATTTACTCCTGAATTTATAAACATCCAGGCTTTTTTCATGTAACAACAGTATATAGTTCTTGCAGTTTAAAACTATAAACTACTTCTAACTAGATCTTTTTGACACAAAATAATTAAGGGCTGACATATTAGTAGGATAGGGCACCTTTTACAATGATTTTATATATTATTTGTACTATGACTGACGTAAAGTGCTTATAAATCATAATCTAATGTTCAATCCATACATTTAACAGCAGTATCATGTCACTTTATAATATATATTTTTCACAGTGTAAATTGTCATCAGTCAAAAACTACAAGCATAACATGGCAGATGACAGAAGCTAGCACATTTAGTACAAAACGGAGATTTTGGCAATGAAGATACTTTGAATACTTTTTTAATACCTTTAGGAATGAAAGTTAGGAGCCATGCAGAGACCATGCTACAGAGTGCTGCTGAAAAGCTTAGAGGAGAGTTTAGTAGACATGGAAGACTTCCGGCTGACTCACTTCCAGGGATGTTAAGTGCATTTCTATAAAATTTGTTTCACATTGTAAAAATAATACACTTGATATGTTAGTCTGTGATGTTTTGATGCGGTAGAAAGTCTTCTAATTCAAATTCCTTCCTGAGGTTAGGGAGCACGCAGATGGAAGACTAAAGAAGCTATGAAAAGGAAAGAAAAACCAAGTCATTTATCTGAACAAGCAACTCTATATATTCATTAAGGTGACCAGACAAACCAACAAGATATGAAATGGCATTTAGTGCAAATGATAATGACGTTTAATAAGCATTTTGTAATTTGCAGTACTTTCTTTTATTTTTCTGTATATTTTCTACTTATTATGTTTATTGTTATGCACCAATATACCACGGCCAATTCCAATAAACCTGATTTTGTTTGTCCTGTTTGACTGACTCACAGTCTGACTTGAATTAACCCTGTTTACCAATTAAAATCAGAAAACCATGGTGTGTGTGAATACAATTGGTATGTCATGACAAAAACAGGTGGAATATGAAATGCTTTGAATCATGCAAATGACTGATATGATGGGAAGCCCCAGGAAACGGAGAGAATTTAAGGGGAAGGGGTTCAGCTGACCAACAGATGAAGTGATGCTCTGTTTGTTTTCCGTTGTCATTATTTATTTGAATATAAATGTATGCAAAATATCTGACTCCCCTCCAGACTCACTCACTTTGCATAAAGTGGTGTTAAATGATCTAACCTCAAACTACCAACAATAAAATAAAAAAAATAAAACATTTTATGAGCATTATTAGACATTGTGTATTGAAACCCTTTACTAGAGACCATTCAAGTTGTGAAAAACTGCATGTATAAATACATACAAATGCTTTCTCCATGTTAATAAAGTTTCCTGTTCTGTTTCCATTAAGTCATGTCAGCGTCTCGCGGAGAAACAGAGACTTTAAATTACAACAGGAGATGAACACACATTCATAGCAAGAACATAAAACAACACACGCTACGTGTTATGAAAACAGTCTGAGGACTGTGTGTCTAGCAGAGTCAGCATTAGGGACAAATCAAATACACTGAGCAAAGCTACCTTTTTGATCCATAAGTACACAGAGGCTTATAGCCATCGCATTATTCAGGCTCACGTACATGCATAGTCAGTGTGACACTATGTCCACACATAGTGTAAGGAAGTAATGTCAGATGTGACATTTGAGTTTGTTTCCCATGCAGATGGCAGACACATTCCTGGTTTCCCTGGATGTTTGATCCATAAATCAACTGAAAGGGGAAAAGAAACAAGACAAAATATGGAAAAAAGAAAGAAATGGAGGATTTGAGGTATGGTAGAAATTGAAGGAATGAATGAATGAATGAACGACGAACAGTGTTTGGGTTGTAAGTCCACATTTTAGGCAAAGTTCAGAGTCAGACTAACAAACTATTTGACTTTTTAACATCTAAATCAGATGTGTTTCGATTTAGGTCACAACTGAATTCAAATTGAAACCACATGTGTAGAGATGTTTCTCAATATGATCACTCAAAAGTTTAAACTGTTTTTAGGGTCAAATCCAACCAGACACGCGGCACTGACACCATGTTTGATGCACAGCTAACCAACCATGACTGTACGACCAAAAATGGCTGCAATTATACAGAGAAGTCCAGAGAGTCTCCATTCAGGGAGACTTAAGTTTGTGGTTTTTGTTGTGTCGTGGAAAAAAACACACCACTACTTTCTTAAACCACATAAACCAAAGGAGATAAATGAATCCAGACTCTCACTCGTAATTTGAAAAACAAATCAGGTATACCCGAAGTATGATCATACATTCCTCCTCTTAGACAGAGTCCTCTATGACAAATTAAAAGTTTATGTTTTTGTGCATATATTTAGTGTATGTAGCTGTTATCGCTAAAAACTGGGTCGTACAGCTACAGTATTTCAGAGGTAAAACAGTAGAAACTTGTTGAAATCTGGCCTAATGCCTTTTGGTACTCTTAATATTATTAAAGCCAGTACAAGCTGCCATTAATAGGGAACATTTGTGAGGGAACTAGGCTTTCATTTCATCACATTCCTTTCTATTTCACTAATCATTAAGGCACCTATCAGGGCTAATCTTGAGCTTCAAACTGTTAATATATCCGTTTTGAGCATACATAATTGACCCTGACATAAAATGTTTCCACCTGCAGAAATTATTATGGTTCTGTGTGGGACATCTGAGTATCATCTGCGTTGCACGGGGCGTGAGCGTCTGTGAGACTGTAAAGAAGTGCCCCTGCCTGAGATACAGTCTGGCAGGTCAGCCCGCAGAGAAATAAGCATCAGGCTGCGTCATGCAAGCTGTGACCCTTCCTACTAAGTCTGGGCACACAGTGTCAGTCTGAATCTGTCCCTGTATCAGTTTCTGAGCCAACATGGCTTCTGGGAAGATAACACAATGTCATTAATCACATTGTTTGCCTCCCCCCACTGTCCAATCAGCTCCACATAGATTGGCTTAAAGTGTACACATTCATAGCTTGTGAATATAATGCATGGGTGACATTTAGAATATTATCCCAGAATAGCTTAAGAGATCTTAGTGTTTTTACTATTTAGTGGCATTAACGATTGCTCTGACAACCGTGGCATATGAAAGAAACCACTTAAGCAGCAATACTAATCAAATGCATACAGAAAAGTAGACTTACTTCTTCTTGTCCTTGTCCTTCTTGAACGGTTGTGAGCACCCTTGGAGTGCCTGTCCCATCAGCGTCTCAGCTGCAACCTTTCTCCTATTGAATGCATTCATCTCCTCCTCCAGGTCTCGTCTTTTCTCCTCCAGATTCTTCTTCTCCTCCTGGTGCATCCGCTTGAGCTGCTCAAACCTCTCATGAAGCTAGAGATGATGATTGTGTTGACGATGGGGCAGGGCACAACGTGAGACAAACCACATACGGTGTATTGCCATTGAGCAGTTATTTTATGAAATCCTCACCTCTTTTTCCTTTTCTTTCAGCTCGGCTTCGGTCTCCTTCACTTTGTTGACAAACATCTGTCTCATTTCTTCCTCTTTGCGCTGCAGATCCACAAGGAACTCCTTCCTCTTGGCTTCGTACGTCTCCTGAAGGCTGAAAATCGACGTAAAAGCATTGTTACGCTCACTCTAATGCTTATTTAGCTGCTAATAAGTTCAAATTTAGCTTCGTTGTAACATTGTAATATTTACTAGCTGCTGATGCATCACAAAATTAAAATGGGTTGTAGCACACAAACTAGTTCTTGAGTAAAGCTTAGTATTTACCAACTATTCACAAACAGGAACACGTTACTAAAGTCTTGACCTATTTGTTAAGTTTAAATCATGCAACCTGATTTAGTTAATCACTAGTTTGAAATTAGTTACTAAGAATTTAACAAGGACTTTGCAAACATGGATTTATAAATAGCTGGTTCAACCTAATCCTGAGATACAACATATCGTCTGTCATTTCATGAACACAGGAACTGGATTCACTGTAGTTTTTCCCAACATTAGGGAGTGGCTAATCTCTAGATTAATTCATGAAAGCACTAAAAGGATCATCTGAGTCAAAAATATAACCAAATACATAAATTAATTATACTGTAAGTTAAATAATTATGTCATTCTAAGATTATTAATATACACATAAAGCTTTACAGTTTTCCTTTAAGATCCATTCATATTTTTTTCATTTAAGTTTTTCATTTAAAGTGAATTTAGTTTTATTTTACTCTTCTATTTATTTTTCACTTTTCACTATTCACACTTATTTTTTTCCCTATATGTTTTGTCCTTCGCACATGTTTAATCGTTTATCTATTCCCATTTCTCCTCATCACATTTCCAATTTTCCTCACGCCAACGTAATAATGAGATGGATGTGTCCATGCATGTCCAGAGGAGAGTTTGGTCCATGGTGGGAGAGTGTGCAGCGGAATCTTTCATGATATGAAACAAATTACACGACAGACAGAAAGTCTGTTGGAGCATTTTGCATCACAGATACGCAAAGTTACCAAACCTTCCCTGGCGAAATGAATCCCATCCGAATAGTTATGCCTAAGAAGTAACATAAATCAGCACATCCTTTTTCAGCACAGGTTTAGCATCATAAGAGAGCTGGGGGTGTTTTTTGGCAGTTCCAATGAACTAAGTAGTCCAGATGCATCACATCACTGCTCTCCCTAATTTCACCTGAACGACTGGCTGTCCGGGTCTGTGTCCTTGAAGCCCATCTCTTCCAGCTTGCAGCGACGGTAGAGCTCATAGTGTCGGGCGTGTGTTTGCTCTCGGAGATCCTCCATGTTCACACGCAGCAGCATCTCCCTCAGCTTCACAAAATCACAATGGTTTTCATTCTCCACTGAAAAAAAAAGAAGAAGCAGAAACTAGGTCATTTAACCTTTTGCACATTCTGCAAATCTTAAATGACAGCCCAGTGCTTACTGTGCTCATAAAAAAACAGAGAATCCCATTAATATCTGAAAAACAAATAATAGTTTGGCAGAAGGCATCTGACTACTTTTATGATGCTTGTCAAATTGATTCTGCGGACTCACCCTGTACTGATCCCCAAGGGTACAGCCGTGCTTTCACCATCTTATTTCCTACTTTAACTTCTTCTACACTTCCAACCACAGCAAAGGGAAGATGAGTCTGTAACATACAATATATTTCATAAAATGTGGTTGAAAATAACTCCTACTAAATATACTTTCTACTAAATTTCCTACCTTTTTTTGCAACATCAATCATAAAATGGTAGCAATGTAATCTGACTATTTCACGTCATTATTATATTACTTATAATTATTAATAATTAAATATTATAATCATTATTATTACTATGCTACTACTACTATTTGAATTCCTAAAACAATCTGAGATTTAGGCAGCAATTCAAAGGTCCAGACTAATAAAACGGCCTAAAGTCACAATATGTGCTACAATACAGAGGGAGGAAGTGAGAATGCATATTTTCTAATACAATACATAGGGTACATGCATTACGACTCACATTCATGGAGGAGTTGATCTCTGCAACAGCTTCATCCTCTGTAGGGAACTGATAAATCTGCACTCCGTTACTGACCAGCTCACTCATGATCTTGATCTTTAATTTGTCCAGCTCACTCTTGGATACAGTGTCTGCCTTCGCAATAACAGGGATGACGTTCACCTGCATGGAAAAGCAGTGTGAGCGACAGGCAGAGGCGCAAGCGACATTAACTGCTGAAATACACGGTTCTGTACGGTTCCAGGTTCTGAGGTCACCTTGCTGTCCAGTTTCTTCATTGTGACGAGATCAAGGGACTTCAGGGAGTGTCCGGTGGGAGCGATGAAATACAGGCAGATGTGGATTCTTGTGTCATGGCAGTTAAATAAGGAGCGTTTTATTTTTAACTCCTCTTCAAGGTACTTTTCAAACTGGGCATCAACATACTCAAGAATGGGTTTATAGCTGCACAGAAAGACAGTTCAGACATAAAAGATTAGCGTCATTATTTTATACTTACATGTGAACATTAAACTTTACATGGCTTTCCTTGTTGTTTGAGAGGCATGATAGCATCCTAGTACCAAACTCTGCAACCACAGTCATGCAGCCAAAGAATTCGTCTTTTGTTACTTCCTGCTGTTGGAGCACTCAAATGTCTATTGAGATTGCATTAGTTCAACCAGTCGCTCCCATATTCCCTTTCTTCCCTCCCAGTTCACATGCCAGAAACACGCCAGCTCTCTTCCTCGGTTCTCATACTGTGTAAGAGTCTTGGCTGAAATACCAGAGCGAGAGGGGGGACGTGATTAATAGCTGGAGCCGATCAAACCAGGAGACGTTTCTACAGCTAGATCTGTTAAAGATCATCAGCACTGAAGATTTTTGTAACATTTTAGTGACATTCTATATTTTTCTTTCTTTCTTCCAGTTTTCAGTCTGGATCGTACACTGACTAAAAGTCAATTTAACACATCTGCAAGAATCGGTACCTGTCTTCTTTGTTGATCTGGTCTCCAAACCCTACAGTGTGCACAACTGTCAGCTTGAGGTTGACATTGCTCTCCTGCAGGTCATAGGTTTGCGGGCGCAGCTGTACCTCACTCCCATAGTGGCTGGCTTCCTCATTTTCAAATGCCGTATTGAAAAGAGTGTTCATCAGTGTCGACTTGCCTAGCCCAGTCTCCCCTTTAAAAAAGAGAGAGACAGACAATGACACAGGGTGAACAGAGATGAGGGGAAAGACGCAGATACACCAGTGCTCCAAATTCCACATGAATACATTCGCAGCACTAACTTTGGATTGGGAACTCAGACATACCTACGCAGAGGATGTTGAAGCAGAATCCCTGTGAAACCGATTTGCTGACCAACTGATCCGGAAGGCTGTCAAACCCCACGTGTCCTCCGAGCTCCAGGTTTCGCTTTTCTTCATTCTGAGGTGTTTGTAAACAGACAGGGCAAAGAATATATGCCGTATATAAGCATAAATGACTTGCATTTCATTCATATTCATCCCATATCGTTAAACATCCCAACAAGAATGTTTAAAATGGTGAGGTTAAATAAACCCTTCTGTCACATCCCATCCCCACATTTCTGCTTTCAAGCTTAAATGCATTCTTTGCAAATGAGGTCATCTCTATATCTTCCACTTAACACACAGAATAGTCCAACCTATAAAAAGGTTTTGTGTGTGTTAATAATAACCAAACCCTCATCCACTATTTTTTCAGTTAATAGATTAATAATTTACTCGATTAAATGTCATGCCAGTCAATGTCGCATATTTTCAGTGCCTCAAGATTTTAAGACACCGAGACTTGATTCAGTATATGTGGTATATAAAGACTGGGATATGATTCAGTCCTCCTATACCAGATTCACCCTGGGATACTGGCATCTTGTAAAAGGCTCAACATGAGGACCAGGATGTTTTCAATACAACAATCATCCGTTTCTGTCCCTCTCTCTTCTCTCTCTCTCTCTCTCTCTCTCTCTCACACACACACACATACACAAAGAGCTCTTTATCTAGAGGTTATTTCACAGGGTGGGAGGATATCCAAGCTTCCCTGGTACCCATAACTCTCCTTCACAGTTAGACAAACGCAACCTTAACTTAACAAAGTATTCCATAATTTGCTACCACATGATAACCAACAGTAATAATACCAGGCACGTCTTGTAAGCTATGGTGGCTTTTAAATTAACACACGTTTGGCTCATACATACGTATATTTACGCTGAGCATTGCGATTGTAAATCTTGAGCTAGCTGCCATTTAAAGGGGATGCTAAATGTGTTTATCCTCTTAACCCAGTCTCTCGCCGCCTGCTGTCCCGTGTTGCGTTCAAGTGCTCGGTCCCTTCATCCCGTCCATTCAGCACCCGCGTACACCTGTCAGGGGTGTGTTGAAACGGTGAACAGCGAAGTGTTGATTCACACGCTTCGCGCTGTTTCGTGCTGGACATTTGGATGCTAAATGTGCGCTTTTTTCCCCTCTGCACGTCTCCACGGGGCGACGACGCACACGTAGCTGAAGATCTAGTTTTTATCCCGATTCCTTAAAAAAAAATAACAAGCTCCCTTAACAACACCGCAACGATCCTGCTGCATTTCTCGGCACACATCTCGTAACCATCACCTTTCTCTCCCACACACACACCTGAATGCTTTGGGTTAGCTAGTTGAATTCCTATTTCTATTTTGATGACATGTCATTGGGCTGTTAGTCACCGCAGGCCCGTAAACAGTGGAGCATCATACTCACTGCGAAAACATCTACCTCATTGGCCGCCATCGTCAGGAGTGGCTGTGCGTAGGAATGATGTGTCTCCTGCCAGACCTGCTCTCTTCATCTAACCAGGGACAGACTCGCTCTCCTTTCAATATGGCCACTTGGAGGCAACACCCCCTCGGTGCTGGAGGGCGACATTACAACAGCTCTTCCTACCCCGGCCCTCACTCTAAAAGTATGAATGAGTTCAGAGCAAGCTCCGTTAGTTGTTTTGTACTATTCAGATAACATGCTTCGACAGACCGGCCCCGGTTTTGTAGCTAACGACAAGCTAGCCTACCACACAAATGCTATAGCCTGGTGTTCATTTGTAACAGTTTCTCTCCATTTTCAGTTAAAAAAATGTTTTTATGTAAGCTATAAAGAGCTTTTTCACACGTCTCGAGTCCGACAACAACATTATTAAAAACACATTTAATTTAATATTTTAAATTTAATTTCGGATTTCGAGTGGGTCCAAGTTCATTCAACCAGCTGTCTCCTAGCAACGCCAGACTGATGACAGGAACTACAGTGCGCAGCCAGGATGCACCGGGAAGTAACAGCAATACAATACATTATTACTTCCATTACATTTCTTTCTTATATATCTTGACTTCTCAAATACACTTCAGAGGAAAATATACTTTTTACTCCATTACATTTATTTGAAAATGAATAGTTCATTCTGAATTACATTTTAATGCCCAGAATATTGTCAAGATCTTGTTGGGGTCTTGTATAATTCATATAAACGTATCACTGCTGTGTTTGAATGTGTTTGGGGACCTTATATCATAGGTCACAAGGGGTTCAATACAGGCTTACTCTTTTAAATAATGTAGAATACCCATTTATAATATATATGTGACACAATATTGATTAAATAACACAACGTATTACATTTAACAATTAAAAAGTGTTTATATGCCTCAAAGAAAATCAAGTTGCTGCACTCAAGACATAATAAACATACAAATAGAGCCTAGTTCTACTCCAGTATAATTTCATAACAGACTCTTAGAATTTTTTATATGGCAATTTCTCATCATGTGACAATAAATAAAAAATATTATTTAGCCTTTCTCGTAGCAGCTTTGAGGTTGATCCACTAATAACGAGACAAAGCATTCCGTCATCCCCCACACAGACTTAATAAAAAATGATTTTATTTGGAGAGGCGCCGGAAGCAGTAGGTTGGTGGAGGACAACAGAGAGGGGAGCACGGAGAGCGAGGAGATTATCTCTCCGAGCTTTATTTCAAATACCTGTTCTATCTCTTCAAATTTTTTTCACCCGGACAGGCCAAACAATGGCTTTGACCCAAGAATCGATTTTGTCTTTTTTACTGGAGCACGGGGGCAAAGTGACGAACTCGGAGCTGCTGAACAACTTCAGGAGTCAAATCAGCTGCTGCGATCCCGCGGAAAAGCAGCACAATAGGGACCTCTTCAAGAAGTTCGTGAACAGCGTCGCCGTGGTCAGGCAGATCGACGAGGTGAAGTTTGTGGTTGTGAAGAAAAGGTACCAGGACTTTGTCAAAGATGACGCCTCGCAGGAAACGCAGATGGGCGACAGCTTCTCGAGCCAAAACGCGAGCTTTTCCTACGCGTCTCCTCAGCGAGCCGAGTCTGCAAGGATGGTTCACCCTGACATCGAGAACAACAATGCGTGCTTTCCCTCAAACGTACAGGACAACGCCAAACGTGCGTCTGCGGGTGGCGTGCGGGAAAGGAGGACGTTATCGGACACAGCCACTGTGAAAGTCCTGAATCTCTCCGGAGATCGTGCGAGCAGAGCGAGGATACCGGGAGCTGTGTTCGCTGTCATAGCAGTGAACTCCCCACCGACCGATTCTGCAACACGGGACGGATATCTGGATCAGGAGAAACCTTCACACAAACCCATAACGCTGGGGACCAACGTTTCTGCTCCCTCGGTGCCCGCTCTGAACTCTCCAGCCTGCGACAAGGACGCACCAGGTGACTCCCGGTGTTGGAAAAGCGGACACACAGAGGACCCGCAACCCCCAGGCGTGCTCCAGCTGAGGCCCCAAAACAAGACCGCAAGACATGGAGACGATGAGTCTGTGCCTCTGGAGCCGTTGGCCCACGAGTGGTTGGTGAAGTGTGCCGCCGGACTGTGGGGACACATCTGTGGCTTGCTGCTGCAGGACACGCAGCTGGCGCGGAAGAAAGACTTCACGTCGGGCTTCACCGCGCTGCACTGGGCTGCCAAGCACGGCAACAGCGAGATCATACACAAGCTCGTGGACATCTGCGCGAGGAGAGGCGCCGGCGTTAACATCAACGGCAAAGCGCACGGAGGATACACGCCTCTGCACATCGCAGCCATACACGGCCACGCCGAGGTCATGGCGACGCTCGTGCAGAGTTATGGGGCCAGTGTAGATGAAAGAGACAACGATGGCAAGAGGGCCTTCCACTACCTGGGCAAAGGTGTGTCCGCGGAGGTCCGAGCACTCCTGGGAGGACGGCAGCAGAGCAGGTACAGGGAGAAGGCAGAAGATGGAGAATCCAGGGAGCACCCGAAAGGTTTCAACACAATTAGTAAACTGTTCCAGCCTCACATAGGGAGGAAACAAAAGGCAACAGCCAAGTTTGCTCATGACTGGTGAGAATGACATGCGGATCATTGTGAGATGGACACTTGTAAACTTGTATGTTATAAGAGGAGGGGTGGAGAAGAAGGGGCTTTTGTATGCTCATCTATAAGCCACTGTTGATTCCCCTTTAGATCACTTACTGTCTATATCTGAGTTATTAATGTGCAGTCTACTAGTACCTGTCGCAGGCTTTAGCTCCCTTGTACAGTGTATCACTGTTGGATGTACTATTTATGATCGGTATTTAAAACTGAATCATCTCTTTTTCTTTAGTTGTCTTAACAGCAAAAGTTATTTTGAACCCATAATTTATTTTTCTTACTAACAACACAAACGTTCAGCAGTCACACACGCATCTTCATTACCTCACGTGTAATAAATCTTTGGAAGTTACCTCTTGATTTGTGACTTGAAGTTCTTCAAAGCCAGGTCAGAGTTCAGAGAAAACACTCGGATACTGTTGTAGGTTTTAACATTTTGAAATAGCTGCAGTAAAAGCACAGGGGACCTCTGGGGGGACAGTTATGCAAAGCAAGCAACTAGACGTGGTGGTGGAATGTCTCCTTTATCAGGGTCTTTGTGAACTTGAGCTGTAATGGATGAGAAATGCCTCCTTTTGTAGGACAACATGGGCTTAATTATCTGGAATGTAGGACATTCCTTAGGCCGTGCCCCCATTACCCCTTAGTAATCAATCATTTTAGAATCGATTAGAAAGGATTTCAGCCAAGTACAAGTTTGACATGAATTCTTACATGTCTCTCTCATTACAACTGTAGGGTGGGGTCTAATGTATATGGTAAAGAAATAAACCATAAGTGGAAAACTAAAAACCTATTTAAAAACATTTAAATGTTCACGTTGTCATAAATGTATGAATCAATGAACTGCCTTCTTCACCCGGATGAGACATCTCTGAAAATAGACATCTAAAAACAACAGTAAAACACTGTTTTATCCCTAACTGAACCAGAGAAAAACAATCCCCGATGACATGAAAAGAGTTGGAGCTCAGACAATGAAGCCATAAGCAAAACAGTGCCCGAACAATGTCCTTTGTCTTGTTATCTGGAAAAGAAGCTGCTTGCATAATGATCCCGACACAGGACGGCTGCACTCACAACAACTATTCAACATAGTAGACAGAATCATGTGTTAAATCCCACCACAAACCTTTTCCTTTATACTGCTAGACAGCTGGATGATCATAAAAGGAAATCTACCTCAGAAAGGCTTCCTTTGTCTCTTCTTTAATGCTTCAGACAAATATGTGAAAACAATACTGTGACGTGGTCCAGGTCTTGTATCATTTCCTATCAGTGCAAAATGGAAAACTACCTACTTTATTTTTATACGTATAGCTACTTTAAAACAGTATAATATGCAGATTAGTGTACATTATAGTTTTAGTATAAGGTGTGGAACTGAGACACAGCTACAACCTCAGTTTAAAGCTCAGCTAGTGTTTGATAAAGGCTACAATTACCCTTCATAATATGAAAGTGTTGGATGGCACAAACAACATCATTTAGTAATTTGTAGAACCTCGCAAGCAGTGGGGCAAGACATTTTAGACTTGTCTCATGGATGGTATTACAGGAAACCACAAGATCAACAATCAATCAAACAATCAATCAAACGAAATGGTTTGTTCCCTCAAATCAATCAACAACCAGTTAATATTAAATCATTGGTAATGTTATCCAACTCTACCACTGTACAAAAAAATCTATGCATGATAATGGAGGTGCTTTGCTGGTGTGGTGTTTTAAAAGAAAGTGAGGCAGCAAAGTCATTGCAGTGAATGCAAATACGGTGGGCACAACAAGAGGGCCCATTACAGCTATGTCCACCACACAACATAGTTGACAAGATGGTACTATCTTGGTTGATTTGTTTGTTGATAGTTGACTAGTGTGAACAGACCGACGTTGAGTTCGTACCTCTAAAGATGATTTAAACAGATGACAGGGAATGTTGTGTCCCTTCATATTCCAGGCCAGTAGATGGCAGAAAGTAATTGATTGTATTACTTTTTCATAGAGTGAGAAGAACTATAATGGTAATTATAGCTGGTCCCTGTTGATATTAGTTATCAAGTAAGAAAACGTATGATATTCGTTAAGAAAAAAGGGTACGTCTTATTTGTGCGGCCACTAAAACTGGCTGATGTCAATGTCATGATGATATTAGTTAGGTTGTTTGTAACTTCCAGTATATTTGGCACCACAATTGGTTCTGCAAAGTGTTGTCTGGCAGGGTACCGCAAACCCAGAAGCAAAGAACACAACTCGCCACATGTCTTAAAAGTGCACATGAAACCACAATATTATTTGCAAAAACTAAATATTGCAAGCACACGGTAATTTGCACATTGTCACATTTGACCTCTCACCTCCGTAGCGTCAAGATAACACACTTTACTAACACATTATCATATATAATGTAGTAGTGACTCGTTCATCACAGTGAATTTACACCCAAGGGCAAGATGGCATATAGCAGCAGAGGTTCAAAACATTAACAATGACCTGTGATATCCCCCCAAAAATACACTTAATAGAAATTCTGTGTGCTCTGCAATTTTTAAAGTCTCCTCCAGAGGCTCAATTTTCTGTCTCACTTTGAACATATACATGACTATGGTGTATAGGTGTCACTGGATCTCAATACTCTATACATACACCCCCAATGCAGAAATTCCAGAAACTCTGAGTAAATTAAGGGAGTGGTGAAAATAAAAAAACTTAAATTTATCAAGGCTGTGTATTTGTTTTGAATGTAATAACATGAAACATTGTTGAGTATTACTATTATAACTGAAACCTGTAAAGTTAATGTTACCTGCTTGTGGGCCGATGTTATTATTACCCTACAAATAATACCTCATTAACAATAGACACCTTTACTGTTTCCAAAGCTTTAAGGTAATACAGTAAATTACTTTAAGAATTAGCTAACATAAGCATGGCTAATACCAGTAAGCAGCTTTGGCTAAGGCTAGCATATATTTTCAAGTTTAAATTAGCTATCTGCTAGTTGACATTCTTTAGCTTCTAAGCTCATAGCCCAGCTACACTAGTCCAACTTTATGCCAATGCAGTTTATATAAATATAACGTTATACTATATATAGTATATATAACGTAACTTACTGTATTAGATAGCTAGCTACTCCCAACAATCAACAACTCACCAATGTTACTTTTCTTTAAACATTCAAATTGTCAGTTGATATATCTAAAGGTGTCTTTATTAGCTAATAAAGAGTGTGTGTGTGTGTATATATATATATATATATATATATATATTAATAAAACGACTTCATTGGTGTAAAGTCAAACCGAGTCGAATAAGCAGGGGCATTAGGAGGCTTTTTCTTCAAAATAAAAGCACCACTGTTTTTGAAGGTCATGGCATATAACTTTAGGAGAAAAGGTTAGAAGCTAAAATTAGAAAATATGTTTAATAATTTAATATTTTGTTGTTTTTTTGTGTGACTTTAAATCTTAATCTTATTGTAAATACAGCCGGAAACTATACGCTTCTTTTATTGCTTCCAGCTTTACATGAAAGGGCCTAAATTGCTTACCACGTGTGCCTAGGTGCGGGATACACCATCGTTTAATTCAGCTTAACCATGCTATCATTTAAAACCAGCGTCTTGCTGTTTTCTCGCGACTCATTGTGATAACATGGCTGAAACTAAACAAGTGGAAAATCCCCTGGTAGCAGGTCTCATCACCTGATAAACTAACATGAGTGTTAGGGTTGATTGCCAACACCTGCAGGTGTTGATCAGCGGCGGCACGTGCGTGGTCCGGTTGACCTCGAGCTCTCAGTGGAGAGTCTCTCTACGTTTTGACAGGTTTCGTTGTTTATTATGGAAAAACAAATGCTCGTGTCAGCTGTCCGGTACATTTGCACGGTTGTCTTACTGCTGCTGGCCACCCGCAGCTGCCCGCTGCTCGGATCTTCTCTGGCTTCCTCTCATGAGCTGCACAACCTGGGCGAGTTCACGTACCCTTACGGCAGCATCTTCTCCCCGCTGCTCAAAGCCCTGTCAGAGCACGGAGGGTCGAGGTGGAACCCACGCCTGAAGAGAAAGATGAAACCCGAGCACAGGTACATGAAATATCTGACGGAAGTTTACAAGAAGTCCTCCAGAGTGCAGAGGAGTTTGGACGGGATTGCAGTCTACAACATGGTCCGACTTATCAAGCCACAAGATGAATGTCTCGCACAAAGTAATAAAGGTGAGCAAAAGGGAACAGACCTTACAGCTGACTGCACTGACCTACACAACTTCATACACACGGCATTCACAGGGATGCGGCTCGATGGCAAATTCAATGATTAAAATGTGCATTTCTCTAAAGGATATACCATAATGACACCCAAAGACACAAAAGGAGGTCATGTGATCTAATGAATAGCTGAAAACATTCAAATCTTGTTGTTTATGTCACAGTATAAGTAAAGGTTTTAGTAATATAATGAATGTGTTTGGTCGATTGCAGCCTATGCACAGTATGAACTAAGGAGGGTCCTGCACTATGTTGTGACTGTTGTGTCAACATCAAGTTCAGACCTTAATAATTTTACTTTTATTTAGCACACTCAAATAAAGTAGTGTGCCGTGTAGCAACACTCAAACAAAAAGCAGCTTGTCTTTTTGGTCCTTTTTAATCAATTTGACTAAATAATGCACAATCTCAGACAAAAACATAAAAGTTGGATTAATAGGACATACTTTTAGCCCAGTGGCTCACACTTGTTCTGTATTATGACTTTGATTTATAATACTTCATTACCACATGGAAATTGGACAAAATACTCCTAATATGAGCAAATCTGTATGTTGGTTAAAACACTGTTCCCTTAGTGCACATTAAATCTGAACAGCAACTTCATCTAAATAAACAAATAACTTGTCTTATTGATGAATTATCTCAACAGTGCCGTTTATCATGATCGTCTCCTATGTTTACCAAAGTTTTTCATATTAAATCTATAAAACGCATTGTAAAAACACTTACATTTGGTACATTTGGTACTAAATGTGTTTTTATGCAGTTTTTGAACCTTGCTTTTGTACAATTTATGAAATAATAGTTGTTAGAGTCTGGAAATCTGATGAACATCAGCATTTTTCACCTGTTCTGCCTCCCCTTACAACTCATTTTGCACTTAAACAGGCATTTGTACAAGATGGACATTTGTGTCATGACTCCGACTAATATGCAATGCTAATACAGTTCCTTTTTATGTTTTCTCATATTCTCCTCCAGAGAGTTTTATGCAGGATCTTTCCTACAGCCTTGATCAAGTGAGAAGAAAAGAACAGCTTTTTAAGTCGGCCCTGCTGTACAATTTTGACCAACACCACGAAGCACCTGTCAACTCTGTGTGCTACCTGAGCATCAAGGTGCAGGAGCACGCAAACCACTGTCAGCTGTGTCCCGAGGTCCACCACGCTGTGAACTTCACAGCCAGCACAAACGGGAGGGGCAGGAGGAACTGGGTGGAGGTTGATGTCACCTCTTTTCTCCAGCCTCTCTTGAAGTTTCAGAAGAAGAATATACAACTGCTCATCAACTTCACATGCCCAGAGGAACAAAGGTCCAAGGGGCATGGGCACAGAGGAACGTTCACCCTGAGATCCCCCCCCCTGCTTCTTTATCTCAATGACAACAGCAAAGTTGCCCACCAGAGTTTACTGGCCAATGCCAAAGCAGGTGAGAGGCCAGCCACTGCAGCGAACACATTTCACAAGCAGATGGTTTTAAAACCAGAACAGAAGACAGGACAAAAGAGGAGATGGAAGAGGGAATCTTCAAAGAGCAAACGAGGGGATAAAAGTCTGGATATCCACCTGCCCGAGCTTCTGCCGAGCTCTGAATTCCCCACAAGTGACTGTTCGTTGTATGATTTCAGGGTGCGGTTCAGCCAGCTCAAACTGGATCACTGGATTGTTTTCCCACCAAAGTACAACCCCAGGTACTGCAGAGGCATCTGCCCAAGGACCATGGGCTTCATCTACGGTTCACCTGTCCACACCATGGTGCAAAATATCATCTATGAGAAGCTCGACTCCTCTGTGCCCCGCCCCTCGTGTATTCCCTCCCACTACAGCCCCCTGAGTGTCATGATCTTTGAAGAGGATGGCTCTTATGTCTACAAGGAGTTTGAAGACATGGTCGCCACCAGGTGCACATGTCGCTAAGCCAGCCACCAACAACGTGTCTCTCCTTCTTTCCTCCTTCTCTACGGGCTGAATGGAACATCGCCACAAACCTCCTCAATAGTCATCACTGGCGGAGTATCGGATATTCTGACCAGGTTCAGTGATTTTCATGAATTTATAAAATCGTTGTGCATAGAAGAAGTTTGATCTGGAGCAGGTGTGTTTACTTAAACAAAAAGTATTTTATCCAAATGAAAAAAAAAGTGGAGACGTGCCATTTATTTCCTTTCTGTTAAGGCGTGACAAGAAAGGATGCCAGTGCATCTTATTCGTCAACATAGGCTAGTATTGAATCTGACACGCTTGAAGAAAAAGAGTGTTGTATGATTTTGTATAATTTTTTTAAGTTACTTTTTTTTTGTTTAACTTATTTTGGGTGGGTGGTCTGTCATGATTCTTTAATTTAACACAATTGCAACGTTTTAAGTCGCCCTGTTCTGGACAAAAGATGGAAAACGCAGTCTCAAACTCTTATCAAACCTTTTACATGTTGTTTTGTTCCTGGGGATTGTGGACAGCTGTTTGAATGGCAGCTGTCTTCATAATGTCCAGAATGAAAGTTGTCAAGGTTTTCAGCGTGTATTAATGACTTCTGGTCACTGAGTGACTGCATACGTATGAATTGACTGCACTTATGAACTTGTACTGGTTGAATGTGACTAAATGCATTTCATGTCTATTTATGCAAATTGAATGAATTCACTGTGTGTCTGTGCTCAGCTTAGGAATATTCAAAATGAAAATATGTAGACAAATTCTCTGGAAAAAAAAGTTGGAAAATAAAAAAAAAAAGAACATGCATAAACGTTGTCTGCATACATCTGGCTGAACAGGCTCATATAAAGTGAAAAGAAAATTGTCCACTAAAGAAACAGAAATGTGATTCTTGGCTTCACACAATAGATTCTACTTCCAGTAAGATTGTGTGTGAAGGGACCCCATCGGAGAAGAGCGTGCTTAAAGAGTTGTCTGATGCTTGCCAGAAATGTCAATACTCCCCTGTTCAGATGCCTTTCTGAGGTGTGGTTGTGTTTGGTCTCTCTGGGGGCTTGAAGGTCAGATGAAAGCACGTTTTATTCATGGTCATGACAACAAGTTGGTGGTTTAGTTTTGACATTGTGCTGTAGATCTCCATGGTTGTACATACTGCACCCGTCTCAGCCTATACTGGGTTGCTTGTCTGAAGAAGGTATACGCAGAATACCGAGCAGAATAACAAGGGAGGAGTAAATTCCTCCCTGCGTGTGTATCTTGACTCCACGCCGGCAGGCGGCGTTAACGCCCCGCCGAGTGAACAGCCGGCCGACGCTGGAATAAAGAAGGACGACACCGGAACTTTATTAGGAAACACAGTTGAGTAGCAGCACGGTAAGCCTCAATGTCATATTTTAACATTGTAGTTATGCTTAGATTAGGTTTTTATCGCCGAATAATGTGAGCTATATCTGCTTCATTGTGATATGTGTGCCGCTGTTGTGGCATCTATCGATTAAACGACCACCTTAACGCGCCAGTCAAGGAAACGTTTCAAGGACTGTCTCTACCTTAGCAGCTAGCTGACGATGCTAACTATCACGGCTAACCAGCCTAGCTCGTCCCGAGCTCTTGTGTCTTGTTTAGGGTCGTTTTTTGGTTTCGCAGTCGTGTATGTATATAATCTGTAATCGCATCACAATTTATCCATGTAAGCTTTTAATAACGTCATTACGCTGTTGGTACCGTTACACGCATGTTCTCATATTACAAGGGAAACATTTGTAAAAAGCAGAGGCTTTTAGTTATTGGTTTTTTCACACATCAACACATTAATTAGCTAAATTTTTTAAAAACAAGTCGCCAAGTAATAATTAAAATTAATATAACGCATCCAAATATGATTACGTAATATCCAGCCAATCATACAAAGTGAAATACAAGATTAAAAATCTGTGTCAAAGATACATAATTTGTTTTTATTGACAGAATTATTACAGCTGCCTTTCAGTTCTGTATGAGAACACACCAACCAAACGGCAAACACCACTTTTAATAATTGTTTAGTAGCCCTAATAGTTAAACTGGAAATAAAGTGCTGTTTAATTGCTTTTTATTTCTACCCGAATGCACTGGAGTGTCACTGTTTTATTTAGATTATTTGCATTTAAAGCATCATGAACACATTTTTTATTCTAGTGGCTACCAGTATAAATAACTTTTTTTTCTCTTCTCATTTCAGATCAGCTGTCTGGTGAACATGGGCCGCCACTTTGGAGACTTGGCCAAGATCAGGCATGTAATCACATACAGTCTGTCCCCCTTTGAGCAGAGGGCTTTCCCCAACTACTTCTCCAAGGGAATCCCCAATGTGTGGAGACGGTTCTCAACGTCTTTCTTCAAAGTTGCCCCTCGTGAGTTTTTACATTTATTTTTAGGAGTGGGTGATACTGATAAAGTCCTATATCACTGTAGATATAATTTTATATTGTGATATTGATGCATACTGCGACGTGTTCATCACGTTGATACAAAAAACATATGAAAGTACAATATTCTCATATATATTATACAACAGGGTCCAGAATTCTGTTCTGCACCCCTGAGAACAAATACTGCTTCTCAGTATATAATTATAATTTAATTTATAATTATAATTTAATTTATAATTAAATTATAAATTAATTAATAAACCAAAATGTTTTTTGATTTGTTTTTACTGCGACAGTATTTTGTGTTTGTAGAACTTCAACACATTTTTGTGTCTGGTCTGCAGAGGTTACATAAATGTAGCTCATATTTCTTGTTTTTTGGGATCTCTGCAGGGATAGTATGATATTCGATAACAGATTTTTGAGTTTTGTCATGGTCTTTATTGCACAGTAAGGTTTGGCTAAATACAATTAAATATAATCGTCCCTGGTACTAATGTGTTTCATCATCTTGCTTTTGCAGCAATGATTGTCATGTACCTGACATACACCTGGGGCAACAGTGTCCATGAGGAGGGCAAGAGGAAGAATCCTGCTGACTTCAAGAACGATGAATGAACTCCTCACACCTATCTGAAAGCTGCCCTGTTATTAATTCCAGCTCTGTATGTTTCACAAATAAAGATGAAAATATTTATGTGAAATCACTGTTGATTGATTTCATTCAACCATCTCACTGTGGTTGGATTAATGTTCATTTCATGTGGGTGTCACATCAGTTTTACTACAGTTGTACAAATTTAGTGCTAAAAAACAAAAAAATGAATTGCCTACAGTTTTGATAATTGCTCGTTATTTATCAATCAGTTCCAGTTCCAACATCTCCAGTGTGATGATTTTATGCCTCTCCCTGTTTTATATCTTGGTAATCTTGTATTTTGAACCAAGGGTTGAAGAATATCAAGATCTGATATGGGATCTGATAGTATTTTCTGACGTGTTAAAAGACTATAAAGATTATGAACATACGAATCAATAATGAAAATAATTACATTAATTAAGGGGGTTTTGGGAATGACAGCAAACTTAAATGCTTAAATACTTGGTTTGGGAGACAGTCGTCATAAACGTGGTCATGAGCCTAACAAATAAAATCACCTTACAATTAGGCAAGTGAGTGATGAGCATTTACACTTATTTGTGGAAGTTGTAATGATTACGGTAGTGGATGGGGCTTTTATGTTGAAGTAGCCTACCGGAAGCTGAGGGAGTCACAGCCTAATAGGTAACCGACAGCAGGTCTAGATCTCCATAACGGATATGTTATAGAAATATGGCCATGGAAATGAAATTGCAGCTTAACATCCATGGGACATTTACATAATACAAACTTGCGGCTGTAATGACTTTACTAGCCTCTGGGTGGCGCCCGACAACTGGGTCTAGAGCTCCGCAGTCGGATGCTATTGGTCGATGAGATAGACAGAAAATTCCTGAACGCTCTCACGCATCTACCGGCGCACCGCATGCTGCCATTCAGCTTCATGGAACAAGAACAAGGGTGGATCCGCTGACTGAAATCCACTGTAGCCGCTGCTGTCAACCTTAGCACTGAACTGTATTTCTGTTATTCCTTGTAATTACTGCACTCTGCACTGTTCAGTTAGCTAGAGAAGATGTCAGTTGTCGGATTTGACGTCGGCTTCCTGAACTGCTATGTAGCGGTAGCCAGAGCAGGAGGGATTGAAACTGTCGCTAATGAATACAGCGATCGATGTACACCGTGAGTACGACTGGGCACATTGTTGAGTGTGATTTGTGTTGTATTATCCGCGCTGACAGCAGGTACAGAGTGAATGAATCCACTTTCGGTCATCATAATACTTGGTGAAGCTAACGTTGCTAAGTGGCTAGTTAGCATGCTAACAGATTTCACAACAGGAAACGGCATGTGAGCGCTGAAGCTAATGCTAGCTGAAACAAAACCATAGTGAGTATAAAGAAATCCCGGCACCCTTTCACGTGATAAAATGCGTCTTGCGGCGTCTTACCACAATAAAATCGTCGTGATAAACTAAAGACTAATAATTGACCTGCCCAGTCAGGTGATGGATTTTTCTTTTTTTTTTTTTTATACCGTAGGCACGAATTAGCGCATGACGGGAGGAGGCCGGATCCAGGCTGTCAAAACGGCTCGATCAATCCATTGTACTTCATTTTCAGACCCATAGTCCATAAAAGAAACCGATCAATGAGAATAGAATAAGAGTAGTATCTGAAAATATATTCTGCAAACATTTTAAATTACGCGAAACGGTGAAATCGTCATTATCACAACCAGTTGCCATTTTATCACTGGTTACCTTAACCGTATTCGGAGCTGCAGCATTGTAAAACATAAAATAAAATAAAATTGAAGTAAGAGATGAATTGTGTTTTCTGTTTTTAGAGCATTTGTTTCTTTTGGACCCCGGAATCGATCCATCGGTGCAGCTGCTAAAAGCCAGGTATGTTTCCATGGGATGATAGATACGTGATGTCTAACCTGACAGACTGACTAGAGGATCCAGTATTTCTATAGTGCATGACTAGTGAGTTTTTTTTCTACTTCTTCACAGATCGTCACAAACTGCAAGAACACAGTCCAAGGGTTCAAGAGGTTTCATGGCAGGGCGTTTTCAGATCCCTTCGTGCAGCGCCTCAAAAACAGTCTGGTCTACGACATTGCACAAATGCCTGCAGGAACAACTGGCATCAAGGTGAGAGAAGAATGAGGAACATTCATATTTAAAGTGACATGTTAGAGTGATGACTAGTGACTAGATATAGTTCATATTGGTGCTCTGCGCAGACCTGCAATGAGTCCCATGTATTGTCATTTGGCCAGATAACCCCGGTAATTAACAACTTGACAAAAACATTTTTGGATGGAGAAAAAAAAAATCCTTAGGCACAAGAGAAATGCCTTTTATTCATTGGGCATATTTATGGTTTAAAACAATAACCGGTTAAGGCTTCGCTCATCAAGGCAAAGAAAAAGAGTCCGATTACACCTGCTAATAAAAAAAACGGACAGTAAACTTGAAGTGACCATCATTCTGTTCTGAGAAGGAGAAAACACACTTTGACAATAACATTAAAGATAATACAACAAAACGCATACAAATCATATGACACAGCATGATACAGTCCTATAAATTGCTACAAATAGGATTTTTCTTTGTTAAAACCTTTTAATAGTAAATTCTTTATTCAGACCTGAATGTCTTTTTATCTTTTGAAGACCAAATTAGTTTTTGTTTGGGATTATTTATTATTTTTCAGTCCTGTGGCGTCAGTCTGGTGCTTATTAATTGACTTTTTTCAAACAAAGTTTTAATGCCAAAAGCGCTAAAAGCTTGTAGATGAACAACACTTTTATTGCACCATGTGTGCGTCTTGAAGTTGTGAAATGTTGAGCTGAACGGAGGAAAAGTTTGAAATGTAGCCTTGGTGATGCGGGGATACTGATCCAGGCAATGTTAAATGAAGCAAATAAGTCACTGCACACGTTTGGAAATGTGATTTTTTTTGTTACATTTAATGGTGAAATAATGTTTTACATTTGGCCTGCAGTTGACTTGTGTTTTGCCTGCCCATTATCCTTCAGCCACTTGCTGCGCAGAACACGGTAGGAATCATCTAGAGCTGTGTAATTATCTTGTCTGACAATTTGACTGCTACTCCAGGTGATGTACATGGAGGAAGAGAAGGTGTTCAGCATTGAACAGGTCACCGCCATGCTGCTGACCAAGCTGAAGGAGACCGCAGAGAGCGCGCTTAAGAAGCCTGTGGCTGACTGTGTTGTGTCAGTAAGTGATGCATATCACTGTGCAGTTTTTCAACGCTGTCCTTGCACATACATAGATTATGCTGCATATGAAAGCTTAAATGCTCCGTGCACGCAGGTGTTGTCACTTATGTTGCCTGTTTACACCTGTGTTTATATAAGTGTGTAGAGTTTGGTACAACGTCTTGAAAGTTGAGAAAATGCTTAATTTTAAGCGATATGTTTTCAAGGTTAGGAATATGCTTGGACTCGAATTTGCTCCTTGAAGAAATGCTTGCTTTTCAAGATAATTTGCTGTATCATCTACACAATCACATATGAACCAAAAATATTTTTAATATTTGAAGTGAAACAATCTCGTCATATATGTTTGTTGTCTCCTGGCATTTATAGTAACAATTTAGATTTGATGATAAAGGCTTTCGCGAGTCAGGAAATGTTGTGGTTATGGTACCTTGAAAGTGCTTGAATTTGACTGTTAACACTACGAACCCTGATAGTAATCTATTTCAAATGCTTTTTCACTGTAACCAGGTTCCCTGCTACTACACTGATGCTGAGAGGAGATCAGTGGTAGATGCTGCTCAGATTGCTGGTCTCAACTGCCTGAGGCTTATGAATGAGACAACTGCAGGTCTGTATTGGGTGTTTTTGTTTTGTTTTGTTTTTCGGGCAGGGATGTGTACTCATCGTGGCTGCCACTCAGACTAACATTAGTCATAAAATGCACACTTTGACATTGATCCCAGTAGTTGTTTACTTCATTATTAATTTAAGAATTTTCCTTCCAGTTGCATTGGCGTATGGGATCTATAAACAGGATCTGCCTGCTCCGGAGGAGAAGGCCCGGAATGTGGTGTTTGTGGACCTGGGCCACTCTGGGTACCAGACATCCGTGTGTGCCTTTAATAAGGGCAAACTGAAGGTGTGCGGCCTAACGAACATACCGTACCGTGCGTTCTTTGCCAATCCGTAAGAGGCGTTGTGTCATTCCTCTTCTCCGTGTCTCTCAGATTCTTGGCACGGCTTGTGACCCAGAGTTGGGAGGAAAGGACTTTGACGAGGTACTGGTGAAGTATTTCTGTGAGGAATTTGGTAAGAAGTACAAGCTTGATGTCAAGTCAAAGCCCAGGGCCCTGGTCCGGCTCTACCAGGAGTGTGAGAAACTGAAAAAACTGATGAGTGCCAACTCCTCTGACCTGCCGCTTAACATCGAGTGCTTCATGAATGATATTGATGTCACAGGAAAACTGAACAGGTAGACCAACAAGAAATACTCTTGTTGCTTTCAGTATCCATATCTACTGTGTCTTCTTTTTAAATGTCTTTTTATTAAAGCCTATGTTATGTTTTTTCCTGCACAGGGCTCGGTTTGAAGAGTTGAGTGCTGACATTTTGGCCCGAGTTGAGGCTCCACTGCAGAGTCTCCTGGAACAATCCAGTGAGAATACTTTTACTTACTCGCCTTACCCGTCATGTTTGCAAGCGCATCAGTTGGTGCGATAATAAAACCGTTTGCGTTCCATTAGAACTGAAAAAGGAAGACATCTATGCAGTAGAGATCGTGGGTGGAGCTTCCAGGATCCCCGTCGTCAAAGACAAAATCAGCAAATACTTTGGGAAGGAGCTGAGCACCACGCTGAATGCTGATGAAGCTGTGGCCAGAGGGTGTGCTCTGCAGGTACTGTGGTTTTTAAAGCCGGTCTCGGGGCGCCCTCCTGTCGCTCGCCAGAAAATCATTTCAATCTGTTGATGTTTGATGAAAAGAACGTGAAAGGGATGTTATCTTTTTTTAGATTTCAAATGTTCACTGTGACTGCAGCTCTCATTCAAACACTGGTTGTGTCTCCACAGTGTGCGATACTGTCACCTGCCTTCAAAGTGCGCGAGTTCTCCATCACAGATGTTTCTCCTTATCCAATCTCCTTGAAGTGGCATTCTGCTGCAGAAGAAGGTTTGAGGTAAAAAAAAAAAAAACTAAACATTTTTAAATTTCTTTTATTGTTGTTTTTGTACTGTCTGGTCTAGATAATTGTATGTAATAATTGTAATTTAAAAAAATGAATTTGTTGTAGTGATTGCGAGGTGTTTCCCAAGAACCATGCAGCACCTTTCTCTAAAGTGCTGACCTTCTACCGCAAAGAGCCTTTTTCTTTGGAGGCCTACTACAACTGCCCTAATGAGCTGCCCTACCCTGATCCCACTATTGGTAAGCAACTAAAGCTTCCTAAGTGATTTATGGCTACTAGGGGATAGAAAGACTCCCATAAGTGAGAAAGACCTAATGTGTTAGCGAATAGTTGTTAACCCATAAGCTACTCGGGGACTCTGGACTAAAAGCAACCAGGCACTTGCAGTCGAGGCCCCTCGCCTCCGGAACTCCCTGTCCGAGGATCTGAGGCCTGCTGAATCATTTATTTTAAATCACTTCTCAAAACATTATCTTTTTTAAAATTGTATTAATTCTAGCACACCGTTTTATTGCCAACATGTCTGATCTGTTTTTTCATTATTTCGTATTTATCTTTATTGTTTGGGGGGGATTTGTTCCTTTTTTTTTCTGTATTATTTGTAATAAATTTTTAATTGCTTGATTTATTTGCCAAGTAAGGCACTTTCTTACTTTGTTTTGAAAAGTGCTGTTTAAATAAAGTCATTATTATTACCTACACATCCAGCAGACACAAAGCAAGACTAGCATCCTTTCATGTGTCTGTCAACCTGACAAATGGGAGTCGGTCTCCTCTTAGTGCTGGTTCGGTCCACAAACAGAGAAATATCTGGGTTGATTAACATGATCAAACTGATTGACCTCATCTGCCAAGATTGCTAGCATCAGGAGAGGCCTCAAAGAGGCTTGGTGTACTTAACTTTTGCTATTCCCCCGTACAGGTCACTTCCTGGTCCAGAAGGTTGTCCCACAGGCAACTGGGGAGAGCTCAAAGGTGAAAGTCAAGGTGCGGGTGAACATCCACGGCATCTTCAGTGTGTCCAGCGCCTCCCTGGTTGAACTGCAGAAGTGCGACGAGTCGGAGGAGCCCATGGAAACGGAACAGGCCAATGACAAAGACGGAGAGGTACTTCAGCCCGTTTTTTTTTTTATACCGAGCATTGGATCGGTATGTGCACAACTGCAACTTCTGCTTTGAGACTAAAAACGTGTCCGGTTTGCGTTTCTCCTCTGCAGAGCACGATGCAGACCGATCAGGATGACCAAGCAGGGTCAGAGGGTCAGAAAGAAGCGGAGGAGAAGACGCCGCGTGAGAATGAAGAGATGGAGGTAAGATGCTCAATTTGTGTTCAGAACAAATACAGAGTTACCAGTTTCTTAGATTGGCTTCAAGAGGAAGACACTTTTCCTCCTTTATGTAATTGGGGTTAGACATTTGAAACACAATATGGTGCCATGTAATACAGTACCACTAATTGCGGCCTCAAACATGAAGAGCCAATAAAGCCAATAAAGTGGTATGCCATTGCACGTCTTGATTCCTTTTTTGAGTGATATTTTGAATCTTAATGCCTATTCCGTTTCCTTTCAGACCACCACAGAGGAGGGCAAAAGTGAGAAGAAGTCTGACCAGCCCCCGCAAGCCAAAAAGCCCAAAGTCAAAACAAAAGTCCTGGAGCTTCCAATCGAAAACAGTCCTCAGTGGCAGCTAGCAGAGGACATGCTCAACCTTTTTGTAGAAAATGAGGTGACTAAATGTTCATCCATCCCACACAAACACACACACACACACACTACTAAATCCATCCACCTGGCTGGCATTTTTCATTACTTGATCTATTTTGAAGTGTTTCGTTGGTAACGGTTGCTGTTTGCGTTCTCCTCAGGGTAAAATGATCATGCAGGACAAGCTGGAGAAGGAGAGGAATGACGCTAAGAACTATGTAGAAGAGTACGTGTATGACATGAGGGACAAACTACACGGGATGCTTGAGAAGTTTGTCGGTGAATCTGTGAGTTAAACCGTCAATTCTAACTCTTTGTAAAGAAAGGTTTATGATCAAAGTTAGCTCAATTATAGTCACTGTTTTTATTTGACTTTTCTTTTACATATTGTGTGTTGCTTTTGTTTTTTATTGTTTTTTTTTTACCGTTAGGACCGAGATGCTTTGTCATTAAAGCTGGAGGATACTGAAAACTGGCTGTATGAAGAAGGAGAGGACCAACCCAAACAGGTGTACATTGACAAACTGGCAGAGCTAAAGGTAATAATTATTACAGTAATTCCTTTTTTCCCCACTCTGATTGGTTGACATTTTGATTTCTTTAACCGGCATGTATACTGTGTTCGCTACAGAAACTTGGCCAGCCCATCCAGGAGAGGTATACGGAGGCTGAAGAGAGACCTAAAGCATTTGAGGAGCTGGGAAAACAAATCCAGCAGTACATGAAATTTGTTGAAGCATTCAAAATGAAGGTAAAACTAAAAGCTAAAGATAATTTTTGTCATTTTTATTATTTCTCTCCCTGTTATGGGCTTTACCTCACATATACACACACGTGTTTATTGCATGCCCTTTAAAATAACCGAATACTATTAATTGATACAATTTCTGTTCATCTCTTACACCACATAAAAACTGAAGGCATCACTACAAGTAAAAGTTAAAGAACTTGCAGTAATTGGTAACATCACTTTTGTTGTTTCCCTGTTGATTTCCAGGAGGAGCAGTATGACCATTTAGATGAGGCAGATGTCACCAAAGTGGACAAACTTACCAATGACGCAATGATCTGGATGAACAGCGCCATGAACCAGCAAAGCAAACAGAGCTTGGCGGTGGATCCTACTGTCAAAGTAAAAGACATTCAAGCAAGAACAAGGGTGAGTGTCGTCTCATTAGAACATCAGAATCCCATACGTGTGAAATAATACATGTGAAAATTGCTTAAGACGGTTAGATTTGTCCAGTAAATACAAATTGTAGCTGTATCTCCCACACACCGTTTTTCAGTACAAATGTTGGGTCCATTTCCAGGAGCTGTTCTCCGCTTGTAACCCCATTGCGACCAAGCCCAAGCCCAAGGTGGAACTTCCCAAGGAGGACACGCCTGCAGACCAAAACGGGCCTGTCAACGGGCAGGAGAAACCCCAGGAAGACTCGGCCGACAAGGGGGCGGCTGAGAACACGGGCAACCCCACCTCAGAAACCACAGAAAGCAAGCCTGACATGGACCTCGATTAAAGCAGTTTAACCGCCCTCCCTAAGAAAAGCTAAACGGGGGAGTTGGTTTGTTTCAGATTGAGATGCAGCCCGGGTGTATATCAGAGCAGGTTAAGTGTCACAGGAACAGCACTTCAGTTAAAATCAGGCAGGGTGATTAGCACACCGAGCCACCCCCCTCCCCCCCCCCCAGCTCCTGGTGGTATCTCTCTGATGACACAGCATGCCCTCTCTCTTTCTGAATGACATAAATCAAAAAGCCAGCCGCAGTAAGCCTGTTTGACAATGAGCGCTGTACACATGATGGTATTTATTTCTGTTGTGTGCTCTGTACATGTTTTGGTCTGTGTCACAATATGGTTTTAATAAAGTTATTGAAAATCCCTAGTGCCATCTTTGTGTTGTTTTGGTCCAGGTTTCACGGCATGATTCCTGATTCAGAATCAGAACCACATTTATTGCCAAGTAGGTTTACACATACAAGGAATTTGTTTTGGTGCATGGGTGCAACAAGAGCATAGATATATACAGAAAATACTTAGTAAAACCACTAAATATACAATTTCTAATAAAAAGAAGAGCGGTGCAAATATACATCCATGCATCAGAGTATAGCTTTCTGTCGAGCTAGCAGGGAGGTAGCTACCATCGAAGACACGGGTCATGTCCTTGGTCATACTTTTGGGAATTTTTGGATCTTGAGGACATGAAGGGGAGTTTAAATTCCACTAATAAACACATCATACATGACGAGTTTTAAATGATGTAATATAAAAAACAAAAAACTACAATAGACAATAAATGAGGCTTAGTATCAGAGAAAGATGTATCCTAATGTAGGTAAACCGGTGAAATTTACAGGAAGTTAAACATTTAAATGAACTAATTTTGAAATGTGTGTTGAACGTGTTTTGAAATGAGTTTAGTTGGTGCTGGTGTATAAGATCATGTAAGCTAGTTAGCTCATTTAAATCAATGACTTTAGTGGGTCACGACACAGGTTATTGGAATAAAAACCGGTGTTATATGTTACATGTGTAAGTAACTGAGTAAAATATGAACCTGATAAGGAAAAAAGTTAAGTTAGAATCAAGGGATACTGGAAAATCTACGTTTCCAGGCATTTACACTGAAAATGAAGCATATTAGTTTAATGTCTGCTAGTATCTAATGGTTTTCGCTTCATGTAAATATTTTCAGCTTGGTCTCTTGAAACATTTATTAACCTAGACGGAAACGGTACACTTCTACGACTACATGTAAACCACTTTCCGGTACTTTTGTGCTGTTTCTCTCACATCAAATTAGCCACTTAGCTTGCTAGCTAACGCTTTCTGATGCCCGATGACAGAAAGTCCGTAAACGTCCCCTCCGCGGTGAGCGCTGTTTGTATCCAGCCAAAAGGAATCACATGATCCATCCAGATCCTGTCTGCTGCGAGGTAAAGCTACAGATAGAGTCCAAGGTATGTGTGTATGCAATTCAATATTCGTATATTATATGTGTTTTATTTGGACACTGATCCCACAGTGAAAGTTTGGGTCACACTGCGCGATTGCGTCAAAGTTTGTCACCGTGTTTTTGGCACATTGTTTAGCAATTGTTCAGCAACCCCACTCATCGACAGTGATCTCGTTTTACTGTTGCTGGATGACATGGTTACCTTGATGAGTCTAAAGTCTGACATAGGTGTGTTTTGACCTGATTTAGCTACTTCGAGGCTGAGCTCTTTCAGACAAGAAAGACCAGCTCCTCTTTCCTCATTGTTTTTCCCAGGACGATGAAGCTGATCATACTAAACGACTACGACCAAGCAAGCGAGTGGGCTGCAAAGTACATCAGAAACAAGGTTTTACTGTTCAAACCTGGCCCTGACAGATATTTCACTCTGGGGCTCCCCACAGGTAAGTAAGTAGGAGGTGGCAACCCTTTTTACTGCTGTGTTTTATTCCTTAGAAATTTTAAATATTAAGGCATGGCTCTGTAAAAACTGTCTAACTTATCTTGTCTTACTTCTCCATGCATATTGGGAATTAAAATCAAACAGCACATAATATTTCCTGACATTACATGTTTTACATTTAATCTTTTACACAGAGCCTGAATAGCGATCGCGTTAATTTGGTGGAGAAAAACAATAGTTTCCTCTAAAACACATAGTAATACTCTAAATTCTCCCAAAATGGGAGTAAATGTACGCTGTTAGTTTGCTCTTTGTTTCTTGCTGTGAGTAAGCGTTTGCTTGTCTTCAGGAAGCACCCCTCTGGGTTGTTACAAGAAACTGATCGAGTACTACAAGAACGGAGAAATCTCATTCCAGTATGTAAAAACGTTCAACATGGACGAATATGTAGGTAAGTCTTCCCAGTTTAGTTTTTTTCTCCCAACATAAAACTGTTGCACATTGAGGAATTCTTGAAAGCTCTGATCTCGATTGAGAAATTGTCATAAAATCCTGTATAGGACTTCCCAGAGATCACCCCGAGAGCTACCACTCCTTCATGTGGAATAACTTCTTCAAGCACATAGACATAAAAGCAGAGAACACCCACATCCTCGATGGCAACGCTGCCGACCTGCAAGCAGAGTGTGAAGCCTTTGAGGGGAAGATAACAGCCGCTGGGGGGATCGAGCTCTTTGTCGGAGGTCAGGAGGCCACAGTGCTGATAATGACTGTTACCCAACGACACAGCAACTACACATATCACATTTGTGCTCAATCTCATTCTGGTATCAAGTGATTTGGCAGTCATTTATGAAGCGGCAGTAAAATTCAAACAACAACTCCTCCTCCTGTCCTGTCAGGTATTGGACCAGATGGCCACATTGCCTTCAATGAGCCCGGTTCAAGCCTGGTGTCCAGGACTCGGGTGAAGACCCTAGCAAAGGACACTATCATGGCCAACGCCCGATTCTTTGATGGGGATCTCTCAAAGGTGCCCACCATGGCTCTGACTGTGGGAGTGGGCACTGTCATGGACGCAAAAGAGGTTAGCAGCCTAGAGGAATGTGAACCCTCTGGGGTTTTTTTTGTTGTTGTTTTTTTGCTTCAGTTTTTGCTGTTTCTGCAAAATCTCAAACAGACCACTTGTTAAGAATCCACATTTTCTGTAAGAACTTTCCTTTGAGTTGCAGAACAGTGCATTGCTCAATGATCTTGTCATCTTCCTGACGCACTTGGGGGGGGGGACAAAACAATTGCATGTAGCTCTTGCTCAGTCACACAGGCCACAGGTCACATTTTCCATTTCTTCTCAGGTCATGATTCTCATCACTGGAGCACACAAGGCATTTGCTTTATACAAAGCTATAGAGGATGGCGTGAATCACATGTGGACAGTGTCCGCGTTCCAGCAGCACCCACAGACCGTATTCGTATGTGACGAAGATGCCACCCTGGAACTGAGGGTCAAAACTGTCAAGTACTTCAAAGGTGAGACTAAATCACAAAGCCACAGGGCTTTAAGTTACTATATTTGACTTGCAACCATTGCTACCTAGGTTGCATTAAGCAGACACATTTGCAGAACAGACATGACTTCTAGAAAACGTGCTGATTCTCGCTGTTTCTTCAGGGATGTTGCATGTGCACAACAAGCTGGTGGAGCCGCCTCCCTCAGGGCCGAAGAAGAACTGAGGAGATCTTTTCCAAACTTTGTGGATTCATCTTTTTTCTAAAAGTAACACTCCAATTATTCCTTTGTGTTCTGGTGCCTGTACATTTGTGGACATCAAGCAGTGCTCGGTGTTAACCTCAACTAATTGTTGTAGAAATAATCTGGTGCTGATATTGCGCAGGCTATTCGGGTTTTCAGTTGATTGTTCATACAGCTTTTCTTCTCATTTGTTCTTTTTAATAAAGTGCATTTCATTTGTATATCTCTGTGTCACTGTCTGGGGTTGGGTATGGGTGAAATGCTTAGCTTAGCATTCTAGTAGTCTGTTCCTCCTGTCACATGACAACTCGAACAACTAATGTTGCCTTTAAGTGCTCCTTGTAAACTTCGTCCAGGTTTCTGCTGGACGTTATGGCTAAACGGCCCTTTCAACAAACTTGAAGAGAAATTGCAGCACAGAGCCCTTGTTGTATATTTTCTCAGACTCAGTACCGTACATGAGTACAATATAGAGGTAGAGTAGCGTGATTTTCTGCTGGGTTACTTTATACTTCATACTTTTACTCCATTACATTTATCCGACTGCTTTAATTGGTTGTGATTTTGCAGTTTAAGATTTAATAAACAAACGTTATGATTGTCTCATTAAATATGATGCATTGTTAATGAAAAATGACCCAGTTAAATGAAGTAATTTACTACAATTTGAAAAACTACATAATTAAAACTGCCCAGTAATATAGTATTGGCCTATAGAAGTGAAGGCATAATGTTATGCCTTTTGATGCTTGAAGTTTCTTTTTGTTAATAATATTGATTCATTTTTAAGTAACGTTTTATGGACTATATTTTACATTATAGTATTTTCTTTGGTCGTTCATGCGCTAACAACTTGTAGTTCAATATTCCGACGGCACTTGAAGGCAGCATCAGAGCCTGCCACCGACCGGGCGTCAGCAGTGGGAGAAGGAAGGAGATGGCCGACTAGGAGGCTACGATACCTTAACTACTTCGTTGGCGACATACAGTTTACTTTATACAACTTCACGGCTGAAGTGGAAAGAGGACGTTTTGAAATAGTTCGCTCCTCTTCCACGATGGCAGAACAAAATAGCAACGTCCGATATCAAGAGGTATGTAACAGTTTGCTTGCACGCTAAAACGAGGCTAACAGCTAGTGTTAGCTGCTGCTGCCCCGGACAGCTAACACTAGTCAACAGCCTGTCACTGAGGAAAACAACGAGCTCAACCGACATTTGTTTACGGGCGGGCGTGAGCTGGCGACCAGTATGTTAAGCGTTTATCAAACCATATTTCTCCCACTGAAATAAACTAAAAGAATGATCATAATTCCGTCCCATATAACGCGAAGCCTATGTGTGACCCATTTTCTTTTAGCAGCTAACTAATTGCTCGTAACGTTAGCAAGTAGTGGCTGGCCTGAGCAGGACCGTCGGGTGGTGTCTGGTCTCGGATCCTGGATCAGTAACTAAAACTCCAGAGAGAGAGAGAGAACGCGATCAAAATACTAATATAAACATGCAGCCTGTTCATTTATTCACATATATTGCATATGATGTGTATAACCACTTAGTGCACCGCGTGCGGTTTAACTGGGGCTGTGCACTTCGGATGTTGTGTCAGAGGCATGACTGGGTTAATCCTTACTATTCGGAGAGAGCCACGTCTATCGTGACCACTTGTTGCACGGTACATTACGCAAGTGCGACATCGGTGCTTGTCGGACACCTGACGTCGGGTGTGCTTTGTGGTAGAGGTTGGGACTAACTTCACATTGCAAGTGTTTACATATTAAATGACAAATGTCTGACAAATCCAAAATGTCCTCATATTGATGTAAAAATGCCCTTAAATTTGTCCTGCTTAATTACTTGCAACGTAATGCCCCAGAACAATAACACATCTTACAGGGATATCTATCACACTATAAATGCCATGGCAAAAGTTAATATCTATTATCTCATAACACGCATACATATTGTTATATAGCCCGACCCTACTTGGAGGTTAACTTTACAGTCTTGTTTCCTTCCTAAAATTCCATGTACTTTAAGCGTTTTCATTTGTCATAGCCAACAAGCACTCAAGTTTTCCTGAAAGATGTCATTTTTAAGTTTTGATGTTTATTCATTTACTTTTCCTCAGCTGGTGAATGAGGAGGAGCCCGCCCAGTCATCCCAGGAGGCTCCTGCCCAGGACGCACCACCGCCGTACTGCAGCATCGCTGCAGCAAACGCAGGTCAGGCTCCATCATATACAGCCGGGTCACTCACAATGAACACAATTAAGAAGTGGGGTGAATATTTCAATCTATAAACATCACTGTCGCTACATACGAATCCAAGTATGTGTACACATTTCCTAGAACAATGTGCAGGAAAATAGAAACGGGCATACAGCTAAAAAGGGCAACAAATATTCATAAACATATAATTATTGTGTACATAGAAGTAGGAAAGTTTTGCATCCTAAAGTAGTGAGAGTGTAGAAGTACTTGCAGTGAAATATGCCCCCAAAACAAGTATATAAGTATAAGTAATCACTGTGAAGAATAATTTTGCCATCTGAATGTTTTGCATCTGAATCCTCCTTTTTAAAAGTAACAACCGTCATCAGCGAAGTATTCAAAACAAGGGTAAAAAGTGCAATAATTCACACTGAAATCTCACAAAATGAAAGAAAGTACCAGTGCCTCATACCTCAAGTGTGCTGAAGTACAGTACTTGAATAAGCGAGTACAGTTCTGTCAGTCCTCTGCTCTCATTTGTCCTACGCTGTGAACCTTTTAGAATGAATAATTGGATGGTAATGTACGAGGCCTTTTAGAAAGGTCTCTTGTTTCCAACCCGGCTTCTTAAGAGGGCACCGGACAGCACGTTGCGTAAGTGGGTGTAGCCCTGAGCACTCCCCGGGTGAGACCATTGATCTGATTGAATGCTATTTACGTTTGAACAACACAAAGGAGCATTCTGGGTAGCTGCCAAATGACCCAGATAGAAGTCTTGGCTTGTGTGGGACAGAACGTAAAGAGTTATGGACTTTGAAAGTAGATTTTTTTTTTTTTTTTTTGTCTCTCAGCAGTCAGCCCTTCATCGCAGCTGATAAAGCAGCCAAGCACAGATAACTTTCCAGTTCTTCTGTGACCAGCAACCATTTTTGATACAAATTTAATCCCATACATACCTAAACGTGAGAGAGTGACTTAATTATCTATGACTGTGTTAGTGTAGACACCAGAAAACGGTGTCATGAAAGAAGATATCACATTTATCACATTTAGTCCAGCTCATGTTATGTCGTTTGCTACTCTTGCACATAAAGCTGAAGTCTGTAATTCAAATAGTTGATATAAGTTCATATATATGCAAATGAATGTGTTGCTTGTGTTTATGTTTGTTGGGTCACACATCACTGTTAACAGTGCAGAGGCCATCTAACTTCAATAAATAATGTAATATTAATATTACTTTGTCAGTCTGACATTTTCACTTCGGGTCGTTTCCAATGAGGTGAAACAACTTTACAAGTGAAACGAGAGTCTCCACAATATTTGCTTTAGAGATTTTCACTTAAACATCAGCCTTGAGTTTTTATTTGGGTGTGTACAATGTCAGTTCTGCTCGGGGGGTTTATATTGAGTACATTTTTGGAGTCAATAGTCATTTTTCTTGTTACCTCCGCAGCTTTCTTTGAATACAAGGAAGATGGAGGAAGATTTCCCAACCCTCCGTCCTACAGCGTTGCCACCACTTTGCCCTCCTACGACGAGGCTGAGAGGAGCAAAGAGGAGGCAGCCGTCCCCCTGGTCACCGGAAGGGTCACGGTAGGTTGATCTCATTCGGGAATTGGTCCTGATTCCCGAGGGCCTCGTCGTGCACCGACGCGTAAACTTAAAGTTATCGTAACACGTGCACATTTCTTGCTGTCGGTGCAGGAAGACGAGTTCGTGGCCCGGGACGACTTCGAAGATGCCGACCAGCTGCGAATAGGAAACGACGGCATCTTCATGCTCACGTTCTTCAGTAAGAACTCGTTTCGCATTTCAGCCGTTGCCTCGCCAACACTTTTTCTTTCTAAAAGAGTAATCTGACTTTCAGTATCGCTTGCATAGAGTCGGCTTGTAACCACATGTTTATTTGTTATTTATATATAAACATGGGTATAAGTGTGGTCACTGAATGTGGATAAAGGTGCACTCTCCCTTCATTTAACAGCAGTTGTGTAGTTGCTCTGGCATACTATTTTCTAACTTGAATTTGGCAGTGTGATGACTGACATCTTTTGAATTAAACATCTGCCCTCCTGTGAGCCAGGCTTTTAAAATGGACACATTGGTGGCTTAATGGCCCGCGGCGGTTTTGTGTTTATGAAACCGAATGTTGTTCTTTTTTTCCTTTCCTGTCACCAGTGGCATTCCTCTTCAACTGGATCGGCTTCTTCCTGTCGTTCTGCTTGACCACATCAGCCGCGGGACGATATGGGGCCATCTCTGGCTTTGGCCTGTCCCTCATCAAATGGGTTCTCATCGTCAGGGTAAGAGCTATTTATTGAACACTCGCCACTCACGGTTCGGCTGCCAAATGGCTGTTCAGTGGTGGGAAGGTGCAGGATTCTGCTAGTTCTTGTCCGTGTTGCTCCACAGGCAGACCAAAACTCTTAAATGTCTAAGAAAACTTTCTGGGATCATGTCTTATGCGTTGATTTGATGTTTCTAATCAACGAACAGCTGCTAACAGTTCTCATCTGGTTTTTCTTCCAGTTTTCCACCTATTTCCCTGGTTACTTTGATGGGCAGTACTGGTTGTGGTGGGTGTTCCTGGCCCTGGGTAAGTGAGAGACTTTATTTTATATATTTTTTAAAAAAGCATTTCCTGTTATTTCCCACAATAACATTTAGTTAATTGTCTCACGCCGTATGATTTTGACTTGTTGCGTCTCGCGTCTTGTTCTTTGCCCTCCAAGGCTTCATGCTGTTCATCAGAGGCTTCGTTAACTACTCCAGAGTGCGTAAACTGGCTGACCCCACCTATGCCACCCTCCCCCGGACAAGGGTACTCTTCATCTATTAGAGGTGAGGTGTATTCTTCTGGTCACACTCATCACGGCAGCCGGGTTTGTCACCGGAGACATTTACATGCGCACAGGACTCCAGTCACAGAGACTGATGAGATTAAGGCGCAGGTGGAACTTAACCCTTAACTTACTTTAAAAAAAAAAAACTATATATAAATATATACCACCCACTAAGGACCAAATGTCATTTTAAAATGACTATTTAGTGAATAAACCAGTCAACATCACCATCACTGATTGGCTACTCTTTGAGGCTGTATCAAACGGATTCTGATTGGTTGCCCTTTGCACTGGGCTTTGGTATCTGAATGTGCACAGTGCACAGGTGTACGCCTCACTGTGCAGGTGTTCATGCCAACGGCTGTACGTTTCTATGTCACATTGTATATTTTGTTTTGCCCACTTTTATGCTACAAAACAATTTACATTTAAATTTGATTCAAAATAAATCTGCAGCATTATGACTCAGTGTGATAGAGTTGTAAGAGCATTGCAGTTGGTGGATTTTCCATTCCCTTCCAGTTACATAAAAAGCAGCATGTCGGAGCGGCCGAATGGTGCGCAGCCTCTGTGGAGTGCTGAACTGGTGGTTACATTTCTTAGGATGATGTCACGGGTCGCTGATTAAAAAAAACAGAATAAAACTCGAGGGAGCAAATTTATGTTTGCCCTTTATTTATTTATTTATTTATTGTGGATTTTACAGCTTTTTAAAGTGACACACTAATGTAATTTACTCGAGGATCAATGATGTCACGTAACAACATTATGTTGATGCAGGAAATGAACTGATGTCAAAGTGTTGCCTTAATCTCGTCAGTCTGAATGACTGATGTGCGCGTGAACATCACCCCTGACAAACCACAGAGATTAACAACGTCACACATCCTTGAGTATTTAACCAGTACTTCTGACGAAGCGGCCCATTCGTGGATTTGATTGATGCATCTTCCCTTAACCCAAACCCAGGACGTCGGACGTGGAAGAACTGGACGCGAGAGGCGAGCAGCAACTCCTGTGAAGAGTTTCAAACCTTAAGCCAAGACGCTTCACCAGTAATGGGCCAGATGAGTTACAGACGAACACAACTCTTAAGTAAAATATTCAGGAATTATATCACTTGTTTGATTTTTGTTTTTGGAAACGTTATTAATGGAAAATGGTTAACAGTAATAGTCCATCAATGTACTCATTAGTGGCGAATGTTAAGTGCTATTTACATCTCTGTCTGTAATGTAAAGTAATGCCTTATATAATTTGACGGTAGCGTACGAGCATGCATCTACCCTTAAGGTCGACGAATAGGGAGAGTCTCACGTTGGTGACACTTGAAGCCAACAGGTATTAATTAATACAACATTGTAGACTTGCCATAGCATGCAACACGCCTCGTAATCCGCACTTCACGGTTTTATTGTGACTGTTGTCAGCTGTTTTTAGATAGCGCACACACACCTGAAGAGCAAGCTTCCGTTAGACTAGAAATGCTGATCTCAACATTGCCACACATTTCACTCACCTGTTGGCTTTAAGTAGTGTTGCCTCTTTTAAGCCAGGAGGGGGCAGCGTTGTCTGCTGTTAGAAACACTGTTCATTTAAAGGGGGGGGGATATAATAAAACAAAACATTGCAGTGTCAGTGGAGGCCGGAAGTTGCGATTTGCCTGTTAAACGTTTTGCTGTTTGTTAAATCGGGTTAAAACGACCCACCCGGGAATCGAATCGGGTTACAAATTGGTTTCCAGCTCGAGAAACCAGATGGCCACAAATGTGAAGTCGGCTCAGGGACGGAGACCAAGATAATTTTTTGAGCAGATTTTCTGGTTCATGTCCTTTTTATTATATAAAAAAATAAATAGCCCGACCTTTCCGTGACTCGTCAGTGAGTCAGTGCAGTCGGCATCTCGTTCGCCCTGTGATGTAAAGAACAGCATCCGTGTGGATCTCGGCTAATGATCTCGCTCCTGTGACATTTGTGTCAAATTATCCAAGAGCGTAAAAATAACTCGCTCCATTTGCAGGTGGGGTTTTTACCGTAAGATTTAATTGACAGATGGTGAAGAGCAATCTTTTTCTTTTCTTTTTTTTTTTAATGATTCATGAGGTGTAAGATGTTAGCTATCTTGTGGATACAAAAACAATATCAAAGAATGCTGTATGCAAGTTTTAGAAACAAAACCATTAAAACC
>JAVQJL010096229.1:0-19425 GCA_036024295.1 Nannoperca obscura
ACACACACACACACACACACACACACACACACACACACACACACACACACACACACACACACACACACACACACACCCAACACACAACTCTTCATGTTCCCACCTACCTGAAACTTTATTTTTCCTGTACTAACCACACATTCTCAATCCTCATCTGCATTTTCACACTCCGCCCGCCTCCACTTCCACCATCACATACAAACATTCTGCCCACCCTACACACACACACACACACACACACTGCCCTCTCTCTCCCAATATTCTCATTCAGGTGGGGTATAGAGCGCGGCCTTATTAGGAGACAAAGGTTCTTTGTCTTTCAACCTTTGCAAAATGTCAAGAATGTCTGGTTGCCCACTGAATACGAGGTGGGGGGAAAGGGGGTCGAGAGGCTAAGGAGAGAGTATAAGCCACAACGAAAGAGAGAGAGAGAGAATGGTGATGATAATTCAGGTCAAGTCACATTTCACTACTGAGTGGCGGTCTTTGGTTTAAGGTGACTGTTTGGCAGTCAGGTGTGGCACATCGCTCTGCTCTGCATTCAGGAGCCCTACTGTATAATGACTGGCTTTGACCTTACGATGGTGACTCTCACACTCAGTCTCAAGGTTGGTGTGCGCAAGAGTGTGTGTGGATTTGGGTGAAGTTTGCATGTTACAGTACGTATGTTTCGTGGAGCTCCAACACAACAAAATAACTGCCATGTATTTGTAACACAGAGCCTTGTAAATGGTTTTTTATGTAGCAGAGTGGGCTCAGTAAATACACTATTTAATTAGAGGAATTACAATATAGTGAATTATACATAGATTATTAATATCATACTGTAAATACATACACACATATTGAGACAACACATTTATTTAACTGGGTTGGTTGGCTGGCAATACATACTATTTTATAGCAATGCCCAGCTGACTTCTAAAATAGAATAAAATGTGAGAACTTCTCTCTATCGGGCTCTCTATTGTCTTTCTCTACACAACTATTTCTGTCACCTTTCATGTGTACAGCCGAGTGCAACACAGCTGTAAACACACATGCCTGCTCGGACGACATGTTGACCGAACTAATTCTTATTGAGCATACCCGAGCCTTTAACCACAAGTGTGGTTTCAGAGTTTATGGCAGAATCTTGAATGACTTTAAAAGGAAACACAATTAAGTCTTACTAAATAAAGCTGGTGTAAATTCGTGTGGATAAGTGTGGTTAGGGCTGCTAAACTACAAAAGATTATGTGACTTAAATGCATGACTGTGTGTTTATTTAGGATGTGGAGTGTTAGAGGAAAAGGGAACGATGGTAGATTATTTGCTGTATTGGTTGTAGGGATGTGGAAGTTATTTGAGAAATCTCCTCATTTGTTTCAGTTCTTACAGTGAAAAAGTTGCCTATTATGAAATTGTAATATAATTATTATACTGATAGCATGAAAATTAGCTGCATACTCCAGTGACTTTGAGGGTGTCTGCCTACACACACAGTCTTCCCTCAGGAGTGATTAAAATCGCTAGTGTTATCGTGTATTTTGGTTATTTTTCTAACTCAGTGCTTACTTCTAAGTGACAGCAGCAGTTGGAGCTGAGATGTTAAACTCATTGGCGCTCACCTGAGTTCAAGGCAGTCTGTCCATGGCGAGGCACAGTTACCCACACACGTGAACTAATTTAACTTACGGACACGTCTTGGTCACATAGCTCAGGGCATGGACATTTTGTCTCCCTGGTGACATCTTTATGGGCTGTCATGGTGATGAGTGGCTCGGGCGGCAGACTCTTAGCACTGCTGCTAGCATCTGGGCAGGTAGCAACATCCCACACAATGTCCCCATACTGAATGCTTGTTATTTCTAAGCTGAAGCTATGACACCTGCAAAGGCTACAGAGTGAGGAACACATAGTGAACTATGCCCATAATCATACTGCTGTTGATTATTTAGACTGGCAATCAGCAATCTAATTTTACATGGACAGCTCCCAGAAGACCATAATAATTATTCATACATCAAGCACTGAACTTTGCCCATTCATTAATAACTGCTTTAGGTTAGGGCTGTTTATTTTTAACAGTGATTTCTATAATGCTGATGAGATGTTTTGAGTGGTCGAGCGTTGGCTGTGAGTTTCAGCTCCAAACATCCATAATATTTAGGCTAATGCATTATACCTGTGCTCCCTGAAGTGGAGTAGAGGACCGTTTTTAATATTGTATGAAGCAGCCTTTATAATCAGCAGGCGAGAGGGCCACCTATTCTCACTGCCGCTCTGTGTGTCTGTGTGGATTTCTGGTGGTTCAGGAGACATGGCAACCTTTAGCTCTCCCTTCTTACATAACTGTCTGTCTGTCAGAAACACACAGGGCTGCTGGCTTCTGGGGAGGTGCTGCGGTGCACACCGATTCCCCCATGCGTCCTGCTGTACCGTGGTTTTATTAGCCGAGCTGAGCAATTTCTTCATAAAGTCTATAATATATGCAGAGTTACCTACAGATTCATAAAGCAAAGCCACCAAATGAAATAAGCTCTACTGGGGTTTGACATAACTCACACTCATGATACCCTTGTTGTCACAAAATGCACCTAAATTGAGTGGCGATATTTCTCACAAGCCGCGATGGGCCCAGCGACTGCCTCTTGTCGTGTCAATAATTAAAGTAAAGAAGAACAGCCCACGTAAACATGGCAAACACATCTCAAAACACAGTAATCCAATCACTGCAAACCACAGAGGCAATTTTGTTGGCAAAGATCAATCATGTCCCCAAACTCTCTCTCTCCTCGCTGTGTGGTTAGATCGACGTAGCTCGATGTAAACTGGAGAGCCTTAGCGTCCAATAAGACAGCAAAGCCAGGCTGATAGGGCTTACTGCAGGTCTCATCCAGCCTGGAACTGACCTGTCTGAGTTCCTGTCTGCCCGTCCATCCCTGTGTCTGTCTATATCTGCCTCAAAAAGCCAGACATTTATAAAGGTCTCTTATGAAATCAGAAAGTACGAAAACATCTCCAGCCATGACAGTGCATCAAAGATAAACACATAACAGCACCAGTATACAGACTACAACTTAATCAAGGCTCATTCTTCATCTGCATCTCTTATAAGAGTCTCTCTAAGCTCCACTGCCCGTCTACTTTAAGAAAACTTAAACAACTATAGATCCTACTGTGAAACGGTGTGTGCATCAAGAGGGAGATAAAGAGAGCGAGAGGCTGACAGCGAGGTGCTAGGTCCGGTTCCCAGAGTCTTGATAAATCTCAGCAGAGACAACTTCCTCGCTGGCTTGAAGGGTTTGTGGCCCCTTTGCCACCTCTCTCTCCGGGCCCTGCAACCCCCTCTCTGCCTGTCACCTCTCTCTTTCTGTAACCTCATCCTCTAATCCTATACATCAACTCTGTCTCCTAAAAGTTATGTTCATATACAACTCAACTGCATCACCAAATATGTTCTGTGGGAAACGTGATGCTGACTAGATTATGTTTTGATCAACACAAAGAGGTAATGCTTATATTATATCTGCAATATGTGCATATTTCATTTTTCTCTACAATATTTGCTCCTGCAACTGATGCTGGATGCTTTATGGTTTATGTTTGGGCAACTCATAAGATTGTGGTCTTGGTAAACCCTTTGAACTCAACAGTTGTAATTTTAAATTACACATAGTCATTTGATCCATTGTTAATATAAAATGATTTACAGCAACATCCTGTTATTTGTGCGCCCAGCCACCCAACCTGACCTCTTTCCCTAGGACTTCTCTGCAGCAAGGGAATGTCACATTTAGTAATCCAGACATCAGTTTCACTGCCTCACAACTGTCTTGTAGTATGCAAACATCATTTTTAGAAGCAGTGTCATCTACATCCACATATGCTTTTATCTCATGCTTTCGGTTATATCTCCCCTCTTTTGCTCATCACTTCTGCCCTTCAGTATATTCTCACTAACTGGCTCATCTGGCTGCAATGGGTTGACAAATGTGTTACTGATTGCCTGTGAGATGGAGGGCATGTGTACTATTATTTTACTGTGATGTAACAACAGTATTTTATGTAATGAAATCTTATGAAAACAGACAAAATAAAACCCAAAACAAATATTAAACTATTGCCTCCGTTCTTCGTTTCTCCTGTCCTCCCTGCTTGTATCCTCATTTCTCCTTCCTTCACCCATAGCCCAAGGAAATGTCCTGTACTGTCCCGGCTACTAAGTATTCAAAAAATAGCCAACACTAGCCACCTGAGACACCCAGCACCACAGTTACTATGACAGGCCAGCCAGCCAAACATCTGTCAACCTGAGCACTGTAGGGATGGCAGGAGAGGAGGGGGAGCAAAAGAGGAGAAAAATAACACTGGAGAAGGAGAAACATGACGGAGACAAGATTTTAAAAAAAAGCCATGAAGTGAGAAAATAATGAGAGGGTTGAATTTAGAAACATTTGAGCACACATTATTGGCCAGTTTTATTATAAACTAATTTCTCAAGCTGTCAAGCCAAATACAAAAGCTTGAGTTACAACCACAACCGATTTCTAAAGCCTGGATCCTATGAAGGATAAAACCATTGAGTATTTTCTACAAAATAAGACTAGAGGGATTCCCAAGTACTGACGGTATGTTATATTATTTCCCTTTAACTTCACGGTAGAATGTCAGATTGCTTTGATGCCTCAATCTGGTCTTGATTTGATTTTTGGAGCATGAATAGAGGGTAGCATGGCTCAGCCCATTTGACTGTTATCAGGCTACTGAATAGGCATTATCATCACACATATGTCCCAAATATATGGTCTAGTAGGGGCCTAGCAAACCTATTAGTAGGTTCAGGAGGCTGTTATCATCCATTTATTTGAGTAAGCCACTACAGTGTGTTCAGTTGAAGTAAAAGAAGTAAAAGTCCACGTAAGGAGGAGGAATGAGTCAAACAAACACAGGACTTTCACCCAGGAGGCCAGGGTTTGTGTCCCGGCTGAAACCAAAAGTCAACTTTGACTTATTTAAAGTTTTAAGTCACATAACATTACAACTTCTAACTTGTATCTATGAGGCTGATATCCACTGATAACGCCCATTCAATCAAATGATGACCTTCCAAACGGGTGCATGGCTGGCTATAGTGCAAAAACAAACAAATCTTTTAAATCTTGTCAAATTCTTGACTTTTGACTATTTTACTATATTTAAATAATTTTGCATGGTTTCCTTTTCATTTTACAGTTATACATTAAAGGGCAGTTTTCATTTTTTTTAAACGTGCACCTTTTGATGTCAGCTAGTTTTTAATAGTTTTCTAAAACAGCCAACTAACAATCAAACCGACTATTAACAAACAGGATTGACATCATGGTAAAATATACTTGTAAAGTGCAAATGGAAATACATGGTGTTAATGCTTCAAACTGCCAACCTGCATCAAACAGACATGTCAAACAAGCTGTGTCAACAGTCAAGGTAAGGAACTAAAGTCACTCCTCTTTGTGTCCATCTAAATGTCTACATCCCTTTGTTTTTATTACTCGTTACTCATTATTAGTTCAAAGTATTAGATCAAAGTGTCACGTTAACACCTGGATAATTGGGCACGACAACCACAGGTGGACCAGTAAATACTTGCCCCACAGGCAAAGCAGGTGGGAACAGCCAAATAACAAAAGCTCTCCTGTCTGAACGACCTGCATAAATACCAAATGTCCAAACAGGTTACTGGTGTCTCAGTCTATAAGCCCGCTGACCAACGACCACCTACACGCTTTCCTTTGAGTATGCTTCTCTCTTTACATTCCTCTCTTATCCTGTGTCCTTCATTTCCTCTTTTATTTATTAAATGTACCTTTGAAAGGGTAGATATGGAGTAAGAGTGGGTGACAGAAAGAGAACGTCTATCTAAAGGTGTGAGACAATATGTATGCTAATGCTCTCTCCAAGAAGCTCACCAGCAGAGCCAAGCCTGAGCAAGCCTGCCATAGGGCGGCAGAATGAGGATTTATCATCCAATATCACCTCATCATAAATGATAATGATAAACACATAAGCTAGGCTGTAACATAGTTATGCACCATCTCTAACCCACCTACTAACCCAGGGTAGTAAATCAGCAAAGACTTTTTAATATTTTGAACAATTAAGGCGTGGACTGCTTGAATACACCAAAGACACAAAGAGGTGAATAAAAATGAAAGTGTTTTGGCATTTCAAAACTGGCATGTTCTTACAACAGGAGTTATTACTGCCTAGTCGGCCCACAAACGCACAGACGGAGCTCTTTTCAATTGCACAGTGCTCGAGCCAGACTGGAGAGAATTAATAAGGCACTACAGTGTATCGGTGTTACTAAATTGGCGGTGTTTCATAACAAAGTCTTTCAGAGCAGTTATCAATTAGAAACAATTAAAAAAGCCATTCATCATTTTTACAAAGCCGGCTGTGCACAGGGAGCAGCTCTGACAGAGAGGCTGATAAAATGTAATCAAAGCCATAATCAGCTAGCACTCTTTAACACGGGCTAATGTTGACACAGCCGAGGTATGCTTATGTAAAGATCACACCTTCAACTAGCTCCACTGGACAGAACGTCCATCAAACAAACACATGCCCACTGAAGCAAAATCTGTGCAGATACAAGTGACAACAGGGGAGAAAAACAGCATAAGAACAGGTTGCCGCGAAGAAGCTTCAAAGCATGCTAGAGAAATCACACAAACAAGTCCATCCATAGGCCCTTGGCAATCGTCAGTCCGGCATGTGTCTGCTCGACCTGACGAAGCCATTTGCTGGTCTATCTGTGCACATTCTGTTGATTGACATACAGTTTCCTGGAAAACCCTCGCCATGGCTTCCCATATTAATGTCCAGATTATCACTGCAAGCCCTATCCCATAAACACTATATCTCTGCGCATCCAACTTCCCCAGCTCTCATTCCTCCAGAGGCAAACATGAGGCAACAACCACCCCCCCCACCCACCCACACACGCACGCACACACACACACACACACACCTCCTAGGCATATGGCTAATCAATGCAGCCTCTTCCGTGCAATGGTAACTCTATACTTGAGTAGGGAGGATAGGGGAGCTACCAGCGCGGCCTCCCCGTCTCTCTGTCCTAATGAAGCTCCCAGGTAATCAAATCACTGTACACACAGGCAGATGGCCAATAAAGGAACAACCACCAGGGCTCTTTGATGGGATCACCACAAAGTTTTTAAACTTACCAATGAGTCTCTCTCGTCTCTGCATCTATTTAGCGCAACCAAAGCTGACTAAACATGGGGCTACGTAAGTTTAAAATGCTCAACGTGTAGTTACCGTGTGCACTTTTCCTCACTATCACTGAGATGCTTAGCTGTGCTAAATATGGATAACATGCATCTTCATTTGCTGGCATGTCATTAAACCACCCAAATGACCAGAGAGATAAAAATGGCGATGTTGGTCAAGTCCAAAATATGTAGAAGACTATCGTGCTCTCAAGTTCACTGCTTGAAAGTCCTGTTTTCAAAATGGGCGATTTGGGAATCACTGGCACAGGTAATATTTGTTGGCAGCTAAAGCACTTCCATGGCTCGGATGGGCAGGAAAGTCTCCCGGGTGAATCACTGCTACAAAAGGTTAGCAACTGCATAAAAATCATAGCTTCTCATAGGTGTCAAGGTGCTTCAAGCTTTTTACCATACACCAAACTCACAATAAAAATTTAATTTCTCAGAAACACAGTTAGCATAATTATGAGCAACTTATAACCTTACAGTCGCAGTAACACAGCATTTATAGCCTTTGTTCTGAGTGACACAATATGCGAGCATGGCGTGCTTACAAGCGGGATTGAAATCCAATCCTTCACTTTTGAAGACTTTAGTGAATAAAGTGGATGTGGAGCTTGAGAGGACTGTTGACCCTCCCTCGCAGATAATGGGGAGAAATTTACACGTTAGGCCTTAACTACAATCATTGGAAATGTAAACACACTTTTTGCCAAATCATATTCAAAAAACACATCCTCCTATAATATTGCTCTGCTAGCTACAAGTAGAACAATTTGCTAGAAGAGGAAAAAAGGGGATTTTTATATAAAACTACTCAAAATGAATTATCATACAGATAAGTGAAAAGAACTGAGGAAACTTTAATTAACTGCGTCTACAGAACTGTTTTGAAAGTAAGCTGTCAAAAGTCAATTTACATTGGGGAAGTATACTTCTGGAACCTGTTGCTTCTTTCACTTCACTACATTAAACATAATGAAACACTTAACCATTCCTTTCGCACCAATCACTACAACCTCAACAGCTGGTGTAATGACCCGCTTTGTTCTCCAAAGTTTGGTCAAAATGAAAATTGCATGATGGACAGACAATACGGTGATCGACGGGTGATTGTGGATTAAATATTTAAGTTGATTCTGAAACTACATCTTTGCATGGATAGGTTTTGAAAATGACATACTTTCCTAGTAAACTATGATCTGCTTTGTGTAGCGATGAAACTAATCCCACTCATGGCAATAATCCCCTCCGTATAACAGGATTCACCATTAACTAATTACCTTTCAATCAAATTGTTAACAATGACTCAATGAGAAAAACGTATTGAAGGATAACTGTTGGCAGCCACGCAGGCGAGGGGGTGGGGGCAGGCTGCTGTGTGCCCTCCAGATAGATTTAATAAAGAGAGGTTATTATAAAGGAAAAATTTCCCTGCACTCCCAATCTAGGAACTGGCAGTATGACCTGTCTTGTTCTCCTCGCTCTGCAGAGCAAATAATACCCACTAATCCTAGACACAGAAAGAGACTGTGGGGACGAGAGACAGGAGAGAGAGAGGGGAGGGGCAAGAACTAATGTAATTATTTAAAGTTTTTATGCTAAGTCCTTTCTTTTACCAATCACACTCTCCCCCTTAGATCCCATCATGTTGGTCTGTGGGTGTGAGTAAAAGTGTGTGTGTGTGTGTGTGTGTGGGTACGTGTGTTCATGTGTGTCTGTATCTGTGTCTGCATGTGTTCATGCGTGTGTGCTGTCACCAGAGCATGCACAGTGCGGAGGACTAGACACAGACCAAAGAGTCGCAATCCCCAACAGTGTTCATTTAGAAGGGTTCACGCTGGCAGTGTGGACACACACACACACACACACACACACACACACACACACACACAGACACACACACACAGGAAGCTCCCAGGTCCTTCCTATCCAGTGTGATGTAATGAGATATCTGCTGTTTCCCATTTGAGCCTCTTCATCCTCCACAGAACAAAAACAACTGATGGAGACAGGAGAAGAGGAGAGGGAAGGACGGGAACTAGAGGACAAGGAGCAAAATCAGATTCCTGTTTCTGTCTTCCTCCCTCTCTCTGTTTAAGGGAGTAATATATCTCCATCTCTGTCTATCCTATTGTAATTGAGTAGGTCTCACTACGCTGCCTGAGGAAATTGCCTTATAGTCCCTCTGCCCCTCTTCTATATGTGAACATACACACACAAACAGACCACACACACACACTCTCATGGCTGTGGCCCCAGTGACACTGCTTAAATATTAATGACCTGGTTCTCTCTCATTAATAATAGCTGCAGCGCTGATTACTCTGTGAATACCACCGTGTGTGTGTTTGTGCGTGTTGACGTGTCCGTGTGTGTGTGTGTGTGTGTGTACACATATGGAAGTGTGCCTACTCACAATGTGTGAGCCAAGTATTTGTTCTGCCTGTCACTGGCATATTACACTGTGAATCACTCCAAAAAGATTACAGACATTGCATTACTGAGTTAAATTAAATAATATTGAATTACATAACAGTAAAAATGGTTAAGGTTAATATATGGTGATAAATCCATTGTCAATTTGTGTCAGTGTGTGTGTGAGAGAGAGGAAACAAGAGAAGTGGCCGTATGGATAATATGAGCAGACATGCACTATACACACATGAAAAAGAATTAAACATGGATAAACTACACACAGATACAGATGCATAGACTTATAACAGAAACAGCCACAAAGACGGGCATTCGCTCAGTTAAGCCATGCATGAGGCGTGTGAAATGCAGTTGGCTCAACACACACACACACACTAACACACACTGGTGCCAACATAAAGTATAAGTAGACATCAGTATCCATTGAGTTGTAATGAGAACTTTGAGTCCCCCTGCTAAGAATAGCAAAACTGTAGCTAGCCACGGAAGAGGAGAGAAAGGGAGGCTGCGGGTAGAAAGAGGAGTGCAACATGATGAGCTGTGTGTCCTTTAGTAATGATGAGTCAGCTAATTACAGTAGGACACGTGGTAATATATTTACCAATTTCAAAATTATTATTTACTTCTTTTTATTTATTTATTATTAGCATTTGACTGTTTTATAAAGAAATAGTGTTCTTTACTAAAGCCTTGATTATTCTGCCTGCATGTTACTGTTACCAGCTACTCTTTTTCTTCAGCGTGTGTCTGTTGTGTGTTTGTGTGTACTGTATGCTGGTGTGTGTGTGTGTGTGTGTGTGTGTGTGTGCGTGTGCGCGAGCCTACTACCTACAAAATTCCCATTTCCCTGATGAATTACATTGAACTGCATTGAGACAAGGAGGGAGAGGGAGGAAAAGAAAGAATAAGAATGAGAGAGAGAGAGAGAGAGAGAGAGAGAGAGTGAAAAGGTAATCTGTGTTTCTTCAGATTGTAATGAAAACACTGTTCAGGAATCGAAAAGAAACAACACACTTACACCTCTACAATCCACGAAACAAACACTTAATCATCGTACTTTTGTCCATCTTTTCAGGCAGTCTAACTCCTCTTCTCTCACCTGACTGTCACACTTCTCTGCACCCAGCCCTCCCCCCCACCCCTCAAGAAGAAGCACAAGTCAGACTTCAGTTCCCGATGAGCACCCACCCACCCCGGGTCTCTCTGGCCCTGGCTGTCCTTACCTGCACTGTCTGGCTATGGCTGATGGAAATCATCTTATTAGCACTGTGCTAACGTCTCCTCTGGATTCCTGGGACACTGCGGCTGCCCCTGTTTTAATTGGCTAACTATTAATATTTCATTCGTTTAAATACAGCACATCACCTTTCCTTTCGTTGACTTTGACCCCGTGGCTGGCTGCTCGCTATGTCAGACGGGGAATATAGATGGTGGGGGCGTGGGAGGTTATTTTCCACCACAATATTGCTATAGATTTTTTCATGTGCCAGAGAATGGTTAAGGTATGTTTTGTCAACAGTTTGAGTAATGAATTAATAATTTGAAAGCTTTGGTGTGCCAACATGTTGGTGTAAATTAATGCACTAATAAATATGCAACAACAGAACATTCATTTCAAAGATGAGCAGTGGCATACCACCACTTGCTGCCACCTCCACTATTCTTGATCTGTGGAGCATGATTTCTTAACCTCTTCTGGCCTGTAACTTTTTACAAGTTTTAGGTCACAAAATTCCAATGACGCCACTAATGACTGTACAATGTCAACAAACACAATGTTGACAAGATAACTTGTAAATTTGAGTATGTCATTCTTTTGGTTTATACTTCTAAATGCATTCAGGGTCCCTCAATGGACTGTTTGTAAAGTATTTGAAAACCAAGTCTATTTCTAATTATATAATATGTATTATATAGTTTTATACATTTCCTGCTACCCAGTCAACATCATTTATTTGACCTGATATGGGCTCTACACACCAAGAATGGGAAACTGCTGTAGGGAGGGAGAAGTAGGTGCAGTAGGGAGAATTCAAACGTCAAATGAAACACAAACTTGATGATTCTCAGACAGAGAGTGAACAATCCAACTTGGGCGTGGATACATTTGGACACATTGAACCCAACAAACTCTAAAGAAAAATGTGGATTCACTGCGCACTAGCTGTAAAAATTGCAGGTGAACACGTAGCTCACTCAGAAATGCACACGCACACACATACAAGCTCACATGCACACACACGCACACACAGACACACACACACCTGGCAGCCCTGGGGCTACCCCTAGGACTGAACGGATGATGGAGCTGGAGAAAGAATGGAAAATGCAAGGAGTGGAATAAGTTGGGGAGAGTGATATAAAAAGATGGGAGACAGAGATACAACAAATTGATTTATTTCAAAACAATTCATCTGGTAGCTAAGTTATAAGTTGTGTTATCATAAAATGCATCATAAGGTCATTACGATCAACTATTATCTTGGTTTTGTGGTATTGTGGTTTATGTAGTGTGATAAACAGCAGCGATGGACCGCTTTATCATGTAACAGTGCAGTGATGAATCTTCCAGTCTAGTTCTGAATCAGGGATCCTCCGGACGTCTTCTGCAATTTTCAGATACAATATCTGTAGAGTGCCAGAGACTCTGTTGTGTCTAATTTTGTAGTTTTTAGAGATGCAGGCCCCCTTAGTACCAACTGAACATCATTTATATATTCTTGGCCACAAAGACTTAGGTAAAATAAATGTTGCTGCATTGTGATGTTATGATGACAGGTGCCCACTTTTGGGTGCTATTTTAAGGAATTAAAAGGACCTCTAACTTACTGGAAATGCACAAAAGATTACATATTCTTTCAAAGCTGCACAGATACCTTTTCTTTCATAAGCATTTGCATGCACCATAGATATTTCTGTGTAACCGTATCCTCGTGCGAGCTAATATGAGATTAGAGTGGAGAGACAGAAATCAGCTTACTGAAATGTAAATCCCATGATCCAGTGTTTATTCATCATCTCACTCTGAATTTCAAATCACAATTTTTCTCCATATGTTAGCACAACCTTATACCGCACATGCTCTGGCTGATTACAATCGCAGAATTATTCTCCTGCTGGGTTTTTGTTGCTTTTGATTAAAAGCAAACCCAGTATTTGGTTTGCAGCACCATAAGGCATACATTTACAGCTTGGGCGTGAGCTCCTAAACCTGGCAGTTTGACACAGTTAGGCAGAGTTGTTATGAGCACAGAGTAATTAAACAGCTTACTGTCTGCTTTTCTTATTCCTGACAAGTTCGGTATTTAGCACATTATTTAAGGTCTATGATAGACAGCAGAGTTACGAAACTCAAACTTGACCTCGCGCTAGACTTTATTTGGCAGCCCAGAAGGTGAAATTTGGTGCTAGGAGGAATGTAAGCACAGGTAGGATTGTAATGTGACAGCTTCAGCAGCTTGGAGTTCGTGCGCACACACGTGTGTGTGAGTCATGGCTGCTCCTGCGGCCTTTAACATCCAGTCATCTGTCATCCATCGGCTCAGCTCTTCACGGCTGCCGTCTCAATCGCCTGACATAATATTGCACACACACTCACTTTCTCTGTCTCTCTCGCTCTCCTTTTCCCTCACACACACACACACACACACACACACACACACACACACACACACACACACACACACACACATGCAGTATTTTGAGAGTGAGTAGCACAGAAGCATACACACTGTGTCCCCACAATGTTCTCTGATTAATGGGATGGTTTGTTCTCTTCCTCAGGCCTGGACCAATCAGGCACGAGGACACAAATCTCTCCCTGCTGGTGATACTGAAGGCCACCGGCCACTATTTATTGGCAATCTCAGCCCTGACTAAACCAGACAGAGAGAGCAACATGGCTGCCACAGGAAGACACCACCGTGTCTGTCTCTGTGTTTTTTTTTTCATGTGCAAATTTTGCTGCGTGAAATAAATAAGTATGCAAGTATTATTAAATAACAGTTTCAAAGGATATCACACAAATACACACAAACACACAACAAGACATACTGAGGTATCTCCTCATTTTTAGATTGTGTGGGTGTGTCAATAGAGTAGAGGCATTACAGTAAAGCCACAAACCCATCAAAGCTGTGATTAAAGCAGATTAGAACTTCTTAAAAAAAAAAAGATGTCTTCTTATAGCTCAAGTTATTCAGAGTTATTCCTTCTTTTCATACCTCTCTTGACTTAATTAACAGGATTTAGCAGGTTTGGTGTTTTAGCAGCTCAGCTAAACATTTGTAATTGCCATGTTTATCTGCATTCAGAGTAAAAATAACCCACATAGAGAGGTTGCGACAGTGTGGCTGCTTTCAGCAAAGCAGTGTTCCTGTTTTGTTCGCTGAAATCTGAAAACAGCTCCTCGTGGCAGATCCCTTTTTTTTTTTTCTCTGAAAGGCCTCCATGACAGCTTTTTTGGTGAAACATTTAACAGTGTTCCCAGCAGTTATTTTAGGAAGACTTTAATTGTTTACAGTGTTTTTCTCTCTCCCCCCTGTTTGCTCTTTTTAATGGTTTTAACATCATAACAACGACTTAATTACAGACAGTCCTGCAATGAACTTCAGCCTCTGAGGTTTGAACTGGAGAGACAAGGAGTTTAATGAGAAGACACTTTGCCTCTCATCTCATCGTTCTTTTTACTTCTCTTATGTGTCCTCTGCTCATCTGCTACTCCCTTTCCTGTTTCTATTTTCTATCTTGTTTATCTCCCTAATAAGAGAAACCTTTGAAATCTGTGCTGCATTATTATTGGTACAAGATTAGATAGATTACACATATATTACTACGGATTAACAACACACTGCAAACATCCCAGCTATGTATATATTTATCACACTTAACATTCCTAAACTAAGTGATGAAATATGAACTGCAAGTGGAGAAAGTCAACAACGTCTACTACGCTCTAGTGATATTGATGCCATACAAGAATTCAAATGCAGAGAGACGTAGTGGGAGGAAATGTGGAAGAACAAGAGCCAGAACTGAAGTTGGCCCATAATGTACAGTATGTGAGTCATTCTTTGCAAAGTCAGACACGCTGTGATCTCAAACCTGGCTCAAAGTCATTACAGCAGGGAGGCCAGAGGGGATTCACAGGCGGGAAAAATATGGAGGGAGTGAAAAGATTAAAGTGTAATTTAAAGTTATAATCCTTAAGATTTTCATAAACTCAAACCTCTTTATGTATTAACATTGTGTAATGACTTCTTTATATTGATCTGATGAGTTTCAGCAACAAGGAAGTGCTCCAGCTCCATTGTTTTGTCTATTAACTTCCTGTCTGTGTGTGGCATTGTGTAGATTGACATCTGCTGCTAATGATCACCTTGCACCTACGGTTTAGCAAATATCTGACCAGTTTCCCAACACAGAGTTAAGGACGGCCAGAGCAGGGATTAAAATGGCCTTGGTATCGATCTTCTCATCTAACTCAAAATGTTGAATTATTCCTTTAAGTTTCTCTTTAAAGCGTGTAACCCCTGAAATTCTTGTTTTCACTTACCTCCAGTGGTTCAACTTCTTACCTTGCTGTTATAATGTAGAAGTGTGTCAGTACACCATGACATCACCGTTCGATGTAGTTACAGATGCAACAGGGCACATTTCTGACCACACCCAGCAGTGACGTTGGTCAGAGATGAAACAGATTTGAAACTTTTAACCAGTAAAACATGGTGTTAAGTTGCGCTTTAAAGGATATGGATGTTTCAGTGAAGTAGGGGGGCAGGAGGAAAAATATGAGGAAATGAGGTCAAAAGAATAAAGCTGATGGGAGGAAAGGTAGAGGTTAGCTACTGTGTATGAGCAGCGAAAACACACACACATACACACACACAAACACACAAGCCAGATCACTGGGGTTTGTCAGCTTGACTGGGAATATTTTCAGAAATCTCCCAGAGTTCTGAGTGATGGGAGGAAGTCTGAAGGAAGAGAAGGATCACAGGGGGAATGCGGGTAAGATGCCAGAGAAGGGAACTAACTTTTCTCTGGTGTCAGCACATCAGCAGAGGAGGATGATCTATCTCCCTCTCGTTGCTACAGGACGACACATATGGCAGGAGAGGCAGAGCTCGCACATAAGCTGCTCTGTGACAACACACACACGCAAAGAGCGCAGCGCTGAAGACATGCCAGCGTGCTCTGTAATTGTCTCAGCATGATCGTAACCACAGTTGTAGAGGACACATTGCATAAAAGCAAAAGGCTTCCACAGTCAGCTGAAACCAACTCATGAAGCCTTTTTCTTTTTTTTTGCATTTAATACGAGCCTGGTCTGATTCATGAAGCTTTTGATATGATTATTATGGGATTAACAGCATTGTTCTCACACATGGTTTTTCATTATCAAATACGTTTTGTGTGACATATATTTTAGAAATATTGATTGCAAACCTAAACCCTGTCTTTTTAAAATCCTGCACTTAGGGCACCAAGCCATCCACCCAGTTTAAGGATGCCACACTTCTTCTTAAATTTGATTTAATCCATAACAACAATTATGTTGTATGTCAAGCCATACATTTCTCTCCACTAATTAGAAATTCTGTTATATTTATTTGACAGAGACTGAGTTTTACAGTCATAAAAACAAACACATACATACTGCACCAAACAAACATTCGGACGTGTAATCGTACTGTACATATCTTCTCAAACTCCACTCTGACGTGCTATTTAATTTTGTAATAATATTAGGGATACTTTGCTATAACAAATGAAATTGCGATTAATTATGGTTTCCAATTATGGATTATGAATGTTTTGCCCTACATGGCCTTTCTACCACCCGAGAGTGAAATTATGTTGCTGTAGCCGTGATATACAGAGTGTGAACAGAGCCTGTGAGACAAGGGAAACGCAATTAAAAAGTATCATTAGATTATTGTAGCTTTGAAAAATGAAGACTAATAACCCAGCCTGCAGTTTGCCTCCTACCATCACTGTGTTACTGTAATTGCTCCACGCAAACACAGACCATTAAAGGTCAGGGATCAACATTATACGGACAACCACAACATGACCCCTCCGGATTTGACAGTCCCTCTGGTTCACTGGGTGCAGTATTCAGAATGACAAATGTGTATCTTCCACTCTTACTAAGCTCTAAGCGGGCCTTGTTTTCTCCTTCCTCTCTTCTCTACAGCCATTCTCCACTTTTATTTGAGCTAAATCTGAACACATCAGACTAATGCTACAAGACACATCTGCCAGCTCACTGGGAGCAAAGAACTGACAACATAGGAATATGGAGATCATTGGAATTTCTTTTTCCCTCCCCCCCATCTCTTATGTGTGGATATCCATCTGATCGTCACATTTAAAATAAAATAAACATCCATTTATAACCTGTCCTAACCCGGCCTCGACTGGGACAAAAAAAAATTGGCCCTGGCATTGTAGCCCAGACCGGCCGACCACAATTGATCACACACCACCCATTTCCACCCACCCCTTAATATACCAACCATGCCACTCCTTAAAAACACTAAAGCTGTGTAATAAGCATGAATATGGCAGGTAAAAAAAACATCTCAGTAAGATGCTGAAAATTATATGTATCAATCATCATCAATCCTTTTTCACATTTATATCAGATTAGAGCTACTTTTGTATGATTCATCTCAGTGTGTAACATGCAGACATTTCCCCAGTGCTTTGATTTTCAGTTATACAAAACTGTAAAATTGGTTTATCAGAATGTGTATATGTTACACTGGAAAACTGCACAACCCTACTGAAGTACTCTATATAGAGAGTTTATTTTTTGTATGACTTAAAATGTAAATGAGCAAAATGTGAGTATTCTAAATAAAATGTAATTAAAAACAGAATTGTGAAGCCTGCCAGATATGTACTGTATCTTTTATATATTTACATCTCATGTTAGTTATTTATATTTTTTACTTTTATTTGATTTTATTTCTCTCTCTTCTCCACTGTACACTTTTGCTGCAACAATGTAAATTTCTACACTGCAAGACTATTAAAGGATTTCTGATTCTGATTTATTAATTAAGTCTTTATATAAACAAGATCACTCATCATGGCAGCCATTTTAGTTGCAGAAGAAGAAAAAGAACAACGGGCAAATCTAACTGTTTTATGGGCTGGCCGTCTGTCAGATGGCCAGTCCAGCCCTGGTCCTACCTGTTTTTAACCTACTGGCTGCCTGAGCCATAGATCAGTGTGTCTGTCCTCAGCCATCATTGAATGAAGAAGCACAGAGCTGCGTTTTATTCAATCAAACTTCCCTAGGTTGCACGGAGGCAAATGAACTGCAGCCTAACAAACTCCCACCACAACACATCACTCTGCTAATCAGACAGTAGCCATGAGGCACATACTCTTTGACAATTTCATTCTCACTACATGTGCGTTATTGCCATTGTGTCCACAATTAGCAACATGTTTGGTCTTTATTTGTGCAGATTAAAACATGAACCTTCATTCCAGCTAGGGACAAGGGATCTTAAATGTATTTAAGGTCAACAAGAAATAAATGATACCCTTTGCTTGAAAGTGAAAGAGAGAATACTGTGTTTGTCTGTTTATCTGCTAATATAAATTTGCTTTTAGTGGAGTAACAGTGCTGAGAAAAAAATAAAAAGATTCATATTTAAATAAAGGACAATACAGCAGATGGAGAGTAAATCCATGACTGAGTGGCTATTCCTTCTCCAAGTGTAAATGTGATTAATGTGATTAATTATGCGATCACTCTTAAAGGTTACTACTACTGCTACTACTTAAAGTAGGAGCAAGTTGCTTGATAAATGTGCCTTATACTTCACTTTTATCAAACTTTTTTACTTTTAATTTGGATGGTTATTGCAATCTTTACCATATTTCTTAGAAGTCAAATAAGTAAGGGTTAACACAACTACATTAAGATTGTTTTGAAGACAAAGTTAATGAAAACATCATTATTCACTTTGGAAATAGTAGTTTTCCCAATTCTAATAATAATAATTCCAATCCCAATTCGAAATTAATTTGGTAACTTTATTTGATCTTCAGCAGGAGTTTGCTTGTCATAGGAATGAATCAGTTGAAATAAGAGGTCAATAACTATTACATTCATCCGTAGCACTTTTTACGACTTCTTGTTTGTGCTTAGAAGTGAAGTACAGTTGAGATCTCCGGAAAAGGCAAGTATGTGTACCTCTAGTGGGGATTGTTTAGTAAAAATACAACATCCAAGGTCAAAAATAAACATTGATGGGTAATTTATTAGCCAACACAGTCAGTCAGGAAGCCCAAAGTGCTATGGATGAAACCACAACAGCTAGTGTGCTTACTTGTCAACACCTCCGTGTCCGTAGCAACCGCCATGAGCTGATGAAGCTGATGTAATACAGTTCCCAAAAAAGCTAGTGTGTGTCTGGCTTTGGGAGAATTGTTGACAAAATACACATTTATAGCAATGCAGATCTTATCACACATACTACTAAAAGGCCAAACCCACACACTTCACCATTTCTCTAATTATTTTGCACTTGAGGAACATGTTTACTCCTCACTCAAGTAGATAACTACTGCACACACACACACACACACACACACACACACACACACACACACACAACAGACAGACACACAGAATGAGGAGACTGCCGTAATAGTGGTGAATATATTTGGGTCTCCAGAGCGATGAAAGCCTCATTCACATGAG
>JAVQJL010096230.1:0-12742 GCA_036024295.1 Nannoperca obscura
GAGCATTTTGATGTTGACAGCATTTTCACCGCTGGTAAACAAACTTTACACTGTACAGTAATGTTAGAGCCTGTTTCTGTTTTCATGAGAAAAGTATTTTTGAATCTCCAGCACTGAAAAGTGTTGCTGTTGGGACAAATGAATAGAATGAATAATCATTTTACCGAAAGAATATTTCGGATATATTTGGATGTAACCCCTTTGTAATCACCAACATTTTGATTAGTAACTGTATTTTAATTACATATTTTTCTTAGGAACTGTAACGGATTACAATTACATTTATTTTGTAATTTAAATTTGTAACGCTGTAACATGTAACTAGTTACTCCCCAACACTGTTTGTGAGCTAGTCCCCACGTGTAGTTTCAAATACACGTTTTACATACATTGAGGGGTTTTGTTTTTATAATCTGGACAAAAACATATTGATGATGACCAGTAATGACCTCATTTGTTACTGATTTATCAAGCAGGTCTTGTCTCTTTAAAAGATAATGAGCCACTACGCTTCCTACTCTGAGCCCTGCCCCCTTTTTCACGGGGTGGGCCTATGGGAGCACAGCTTCTGCTACCTTGGCAACGCATGAACCCTGGGAGAAACATGGCGGCCGGGGAAAGTTGCTACTTGCTAATCTTTCAGGAGTTGTGCAGAGTTGTGATTGCCTGCTGAGAATAGCATACAGGTTTCATTCAACTCACAAACTGATACTGTAAATGTTAGTGTGGATCTTGCAGCAAGTAGCCTACCGCCAACAACGTTTTAGAAAATTACATAAACTATTTACCTCAGCTGTTAGCGTTAGCAGCTGCTAAATGGCCAAAGAAACACATAGCAAAATAATTTTTTAAATACTTACATTTCTCTCTCCTGCAGTTTGGCAGACAGTTGACTCTGATTCTTCTTTCAAGAATAGTTTAGTCGACAGTCCTGCAGTGTTCTGACCCAGTCTGACACAAAATGGTTAGCACACACAGAGGTATTAGTGACTGTAGCTGGGACTTTTCCATGGAAAATAAACAGTATCCATGCAGCTCTTGTGTCCTCTGAGGCTGGAGGCCGATGCAATGACTTGTGTTGGTTGATGCAGCCAACAACAGAGCAGTAGCTGTGTTTACCTCTGAGCTTCGACATAATTGAAATAAATAAAATTGAATTGAATGATACTCCGACTCTGTAACTGGCAAGAAAAAAATGGCGGACCATCGCAAAGTTAGTTTTCAGGCCGTGGGTGGAGATACTCAGGGGGCATTATTATTCTAATGAGCCTGCAATTTATGTAGGGAGTTGAGCCAAATTCTGCTCATTTTCGGCTAAAAAAATGTATGCTATGTTTTCTGAGATAGGCATCCCACAAAAAAATGGGTTGGATGGGTGGTCTTATTTCACAGTTTGTGGGTAGGTACTGCAGATACCCAAATGTAGGTGCAAAAAGACTAAAAAAAGTGGGTTTTCATATTATCTCCCCTTAAAGAAAGGTGATTCTCCTAGCAAAACATATATTGTGTGTAAAAACTGCTTCTTCTGCTCACAATTATCATGAAGTATGAGTACGTAGTATGTGTTTGCTGACAAAAGAGGCAGGACTCTGAGGTCATCAATGGCCTTCCCAATTGTTATAGCAGTATAAAAAACAGACCTCTAGCTATCCGTAGTCCCAGTTTGTGCCTCTTACACATAGTTGCTGGTTGCATTAGCAAGTGGTCGAAAAATGACGTTGTACATGAACAAGATTTATTCCACATGGTCCCGCTGATAACTGTGTTCACTGTGACCTGAAGGTGAAGGTCAGGTGACTGACCACAAGTTAATATGCTAGCATGTATACTGCTGCCATTGGTGGGTGTGCAAGCTAACAATGTTATCTCACAGACTCTGGTTGTGGGTTTGACAATGTTGTTCTATCACTTATTATGTGAAGAAAAAGGTACAATGGATACATTTCAGTAGTAATTCATTATTGAAATGTTTGTTGTCTAATAATTACACTGGCTTTGATGTGTGGCCTCTTCATTATCTGATGCTTCTATTACCAGACAATCAGAACAGAGCTACTAGAAGTCAGACCCAAGAATTTTAAAGGACAATTCTGTGATAACCAGGGACGCAGGAGGTCAGTTAGGGTTGGGGGTGAGAGAAAGTCGGTCTATATAATGATGTCTTACTAAATACTGCTTTGCTGTATTTGCGGATTTGCAGATAATTTTTATCCATAACTTAGAGAATTTAGAACATTTTGGAGACAGAGAGCAAAGTTGGAACACCAACATATGTCAAAACAGCCACACTGGCATGACCATTGCAACGAGATGATGGAGTGAGACAGCACATGCACACGGGAGAGTTCATCATAATTCATAATAATGCAGGGCAGTACTACAACATCGCATTAGGGCCATTGTAGGTAAAAATATAAATTTGGAACTGGGGAATGGGAATGGGCCTGATGCTGAGGATGGCTGACAGGCTGATATAGCGCTATATAAATGAAATTGAATTGAATTGAAGTAAAAAATGAATAATAGTGGGCCAAGAATTAAACCCTGATGGAATCCACTCAGATATATGATCACCAGTGGTAACAATCGGGTCATTGGTTGGTCATAACTTGTTGGTGTCGTGGCCTCCACAAATGTGCTGGTGGAGAGGTTTTTGGTGTTTTTGTTCGCTCTGGAAGTACTTTAACTTGCAGTCAGCTGAGCGCGACAACTTCATGGCCGCTTTTGTTTACACCCGGGATCAGCTGATTGAACTTAAGCCAGCCATGGTGACCAGATCTGCGGACAGTCCAGAGGGAGACAACGGACGAGTATTGAGAGGAGGAAATTCAAACCATGTCTCCCCACCGTTGTCATGGGCAACAACATGAGATCGCTGGCTAACAAGATGGAGGAGCTAACGGGGCTGGCCCGGAGTCTGATTCTGATTAAAACAGAATGACAAATCTTACTATGTTCTAAAAATCGTTTTGGTCATACTGTGGAAACTCACTGTTCAGGAAAAGAGTTTCAATCTGAAGAGGCTGTCCTGCTTAATTGAGGTGTTTGTACATGGTTTTTTTCTGCCTGAACTTTTGCTCTGTTAGAAGAAAAAGGGCTCCACATGAATGCTGCTATTGATGTTATGCTGTAACATAAACTTGAACCACCCACACAAGCTTCTGAAAACACAGCCACATACTTTAAATAATAAAACAGCTGAAAGTGCGTTGAGGAGAAAAAAGAAAGGTGTGGACATGTGACAGGACTTGAATTACACCTCCTGTTTAATGACGAAAGGTTGCACAGATGAACTTTTAGTGCATGCAGCTAGATTGAATTTAAAAGCAGGCGTGTGTATACCTCCCGGGGGGCACCTGGTTGGATGTAGGTGGCGCAGATGTCCTTGGCCCTCCGCTGCAGGCTGAAGTTGTTGGATGAGTGTCTGTACTGCTCACAGGCCAGATAGAACTGCAGATTCTCCTCGCTGAACTCTGAGCGCAAGAATGCTCCAAACACTGACACGCCAGCTAGGAGGAGGAGGATGATAAGTGGGGCTTACCTCACCAACCATGCAACGTCACATTATGCATGTTACAAGAGAACACCCACACACAGAACACTGGCAACAACAATCCTTCAGGCCTAATAAGCACATGAGAAACACAAGTATTGCCAGCAGATTGCTGACACCACACATACAACATGTCACAGCTCACAAATGTCAGCTGCAGATGACAGCAATCCAAATTAGCATGGCACTGATAAGGAGGCCAAGTCTATCTACAGTACAGTCACAGCAAAGAGTTACCAGAACACATGGCATTCCTGAAGCATCAACTCAGCTTCAAACGTAGGAGGTCTTCATGTCCAGAAAGTCCAGTTAATTTCATAAGCATTGATACTGGACTTCCAGTAGCTTCTGGATTCTCTAATCAATCATATAATCAATCACACGAGGTACTACAATATTACTCATTCTCTTCTTCTAATTAGATGCATCATGGTGGACGGCATTTTAGCCAGTACTAAACCACAGTGAATAGACAACATAAAGTCAGTAAAAGGAGGGCACGCTCATGTTATAGCATTACTCTGTAGGATCTGGTTCTGCAAATGGCTCTCCATCGGTTAGAAAAAGCCTTTTCCAGTTCTTCCACTACAACCCACAGATGTTATACTGTGTTATGTTATATAGGTTGTTATACACCACTAAAGACCTCTACCTAGGATGATATACTTGAGTCATTGTCTCAGACTGAGCACCGTATTGTAATGGTACTATTTGAAATAGTTCGAGCCAAGGCGTAGGGATACCCAAGTGATGTCAACACAGTAAGTGATTTGTTTCTAATCAGTGCGGTCTAGTCTTGTCCATGTAAAGTCAAGTCCAGTCAGCCTCCAGTGTTATGTTTATAAGTTGACTAAAGACAATTGCAGCCTCCTAGAAATATTTCTACATAACATTACAAGTACTACCCATCATTACCAGTAAACTGACTTTGATGTGAGAAGTCAGTGGAGTGCCGCTTTTACATTCTAGCACTTCAAGCATGCAAGTCTAAAGTCCCAGCAGTTGTTGGTCATACTGCGGTGAAAGGAATGAGACCCAGTGGCTGATTGCTAAATATGAAAAGCACATTCACATATCCCAAATACCAGAGCATGATAAGCAATAACGTTAAGCACATCATTTGTACAACATAAAGACACTGTACAGTCTCTGAAGCAGAGAAGTCAACAGAGACAATACTGTGGCATTCAAAATATCCTTTAGTGTTGCCTGTGTTACCAAAGGATTTAATCAGGGCCTGGCTGGGTTTTGTTAATATGGGTGACAACATGAGTATGTCATTAGATATTGGACAGTACTGAAATACATTAAGAGAAACAGAGGAATCCACCTGTGCAGAAGTGCAGGTTCCCTAATCACACAATGTCGCAACCATAATCCTTGTTAATGTCAGACTGGTCAAACGTCCTCTAGCTGTAAAGACTTTTAAACAACTCTGTTATAGCAGTAATTTATAACAGTCTTATAATTTAGTATCTGTTCTATTCATAGAAGCTACAGTGCTGCTCTTTTAGCTTTATTGCACAGTGACCAGTGACGTTGGCTCAGATGTCAACATCACTGCAGCAACATGTGAGTTCAGATGAAGACAAGGGGAATTTGAGAGTGCTTTGACTTTTAGTTGCACAAACATTTCTCCAAGGCAGAAGTGGTCAGTCAGTTAAATGTCAGGGTGAAGAGTTCAGATCAGAACCTCAGTGAAAAGAGCAAGAGGTAAAAGATGTACCCTGTGGAGCATCATGTGTATCCTTGATACAAAGATGTTCAATGCATCCTACCACATAAACTATTTGCAAGGCCTTTTTGTTTTAAAGTCTGACAGGCAAATTGGTAAAAGGATTGCACATCTTTTGCAGCCAAAAAACCTGCACAAAGAACACAAAAATAAACTGTAATTCTCAAAAGCACCCCCAAAGGATGAAATGCACCCCTAACTGTGCTGCCAAGCAAATAGCCTCTCTGTGCTATATTCACAAACTCCAGCGCTATTGGCCACAAGCAGTTAGAGTGAAAATGATTAGCGTCTTCAGAGAGTCGGTGCTAACTGAGGCACATTTATAAGTGGGGTCACGCCCAGACTTTCCAGTGGTCATGGCAGCAGTGACTGTAGGCAGGTGAAGGCATTGGCATGTCAAGCGTGCTCGTCAGCAGATATTTGGAAGGAGAATATCACTTTCTGACTATAGCTAGTAGTCTGACAATTGTCCTGCCTCCTGTGTTCTTGGCACATTATTATTACTATTATTAACTTCATTACCATCACTTTACAATTCTATGTGGACCTTGCATTGTTTGTGCTACTGTATGTAATCTTTCTTCCTGCTTTCCCTCTCTCCCTACATCCATAATTGCAGTCTGACGCAAAACCAGGGCAAATTGCACTTCGCTGCAAAACTTTATGGGCGTGTTTGTGCTGTGACATCATCTTTTGTGAATCGGACTTTGAGACGGGGCTGATAGTGGCTGCAAGTGATGCGCAATTCATGGTGCTATCAGCAGGCGTAATCCATTCTTTGTGAATTCGCCTGTGAATTGTTTCCATTAGCTTAGGGTCTTCTCCTGTTTAACTGGAACATTGCTACCTTTTATATTATTATTTTCACATATTGTTTCCACCCTCGGACACCCTCACGCTGCATGCATAAACAATAAGGGGACCCAACCATCAAAACATTGATGTACACCATCAATGGTCTAAAACCGCATGGTCCATTTAATAGCATGAAACCTAGTGAAACCAAGTGACGGGCTAAAGTTCTGCCAGCAGCCATTAGAGCTTGGTAGCACTATAATTTATAACATTCAACATAGAATCTATACAATATACAAACATCATCTGAAATTGGTGGTTCGATCCCCGGCTCCTCCTGTCCCTGTGTTGAAGTGTCCTTGAGCAAGACACTGAGCCCCCAGTTTCTCCTGATTTAGAAGTCGCTTTGGATAAAATCATCTGCTAAATGCCTAAATGTAATGTAATAAAACAGATACATTTTAATGGAGTCCACTATGATTAGTGGATTTGTTCACAGAAGTTGAGTAAACGTTAAACCTTCTGTGAACTCGGATATATGAATTGCCTGTTGACCAATAGCAATAGTTCTGATGGTGCTGAGATCCGAGCACGAAGATGCTGAGTCCAAAACTGAGTTTTACCATCCAGTCAGTCGTGAGACAGTGTAATGGTCAAAATATATTTACTTAAAATATCTTAATATTACTTAAATATCGGTGCATGCATACGATTGCAGCTATGCAGACATGCAAGTAAAGTAGACTTTTGCCTACAACGCTCATTACACCTTAGACCGGTCAAAACACCCATAAGGAACTAAAAATGTGAAGATTGTCCTGATGACAGAAATATAGAAAAAGTATTCCATAAAAGTGAAAAGGGTTCATCCTTTAGAGAGCATGACTGTGCTCAGTACATTTCATGGCTTTTATATTTGAATATTTCTTCAATACACGTATAAAGATTTGGCCTGATGGTGCTAGAAGACAAATCTGAGGGTCACCAGATATATTAGGATTCATTCTCTGGGACAATAAATCAAACAGGTGGAGAAAGTTCGTAAGAAGGATCTTTCTCCTCTCACTTCTCTTTCTGTTGGGAATTCCTGCTATTTTCAGCTTCAGTCTACTCCGTCACTTCTACCTTCATAGGCTGTGAAAATCTCATTCATTTCTAACTCCACCATATCTGGCCAATGATCTTTCTGGATGATCCAGCAGATTCAGCTGAGAGCTTTCATCTTCCATATGCAGGTTTTACTCCACCACTGACGTCTCCATATTTAAATGCCCAAAGCAAATGAAATGGAAATATGGTCCTCTATATTGCCACCCATTGCTCTGCCTCCAACAAGTGTTTGGCTAAATAAATATCCAATCTCAGAAGAAAGCAGGACTCACTCTGGCTGGCCAGCAGGGCATTCAGGGACACGGCCCATTTTTCCAGCTCTTCTCGACTTATCTTCCTCTTATTATTGTGGCCCACCTGACTCCACTGACGCATGAAGAGCAGGCGAGACCTCCTCTCTGTAGCACTGTGGACCAGGATCACATAAAGACAGGGAGAGGCAGCAGTTGTCAGCCAGAGGAGATCGTACCAAAATATACTGCCATCATCACATATCAAACAGTTCCCAAAACAACACATAGCTTCATAACCATTTTGCAAGGGTAAGATTTAAAAATACTGACTCACCTTGAGGATCCAATGGATTTCATCTTAAAACATAAAATGTTGGTTTGACAAGGCATTTTAAGTTATTTACAATTAACAGAAACTAAATGGGATTCTTACCGGTCTTTCTGTTCTGAGTTGAGTAGATTTGAATTTGAGGAATGAGGACTCTGAAACAGAAATCACAAAGTTAAATGGAGAGCTTCCTCCTGTTTACTCTCTGAAATTCCAATAAAGCAGTTTTGAATGGAAATCTTTCCAGGTTTCACTGTGACATAGAACTGGGGTTAAACCTCTAAATTAAACTACAGCAATGATAGTTGAGAACCTGCAAACATGTAGGATAAGAATAAGCAGACCAAATCTATTTTGTATGACCTGTATGTTTTGTAAAATAAATTACTAGCCATTTTTGTTCTTTTTTTGTTCACCTTTTTCAGATAAAAGCCAGTAATTCTGTCCAATAGAGCAAAGCAATATCTGTAAAAAAAACAGTGACATTGCTTGGACACAACACCCACTGAATTACAAGGCAAGACGTGACAGTTATGTGAAGATGTCTTCTTAATCTGCTTGTGTTTTGTCTATTTTGCATGTTCTCTTAAATTGCAGTGCACTGAGCTCTCAAGGCCACCATCCAATATGGCTACATGTCCACCCTTTCATATGGATAACCTAAATTAGGTTTGGGACTTTTTAAAGACCTGCCTATATGCTGCTCTGCTCTTCAGTGTAGGCTAAAACTTAACTGTTGTCCCACCTGCACAAACAGACTCTTGAGGTGCAGTTTAGCGGCTGACAGTTTCGGTTTATGGTGGGGTCTGTGCTGGGATTTGAAGAAGAAGGGGTTGGAGGATGACGATGGAGATGGGAGAGGCTGGTCGTCTTTCTCTACACTCTTTGTGCTGCCCTGGGCAGTCGGGGCCAGCTGGCTGTCACTGTAGGCCCTGCAGCCTTCACTTATGACACACACTCCAAGGTGGCTCTTGTCCAGTTTCTGGTTCAGGTTCTCTACACTGACGCTGTGCTCCTTGGTCAGCCCCTTCTTCTCCACCTCACCGGAACTGGATCTGGGCTCCAGGATGGTGGGAGTCAGGCCAGCTGATCTCGGGTCCAACTCATCTTCCTCCACCTGATGTGTGTAGGTGCCAGACTCCCGGTTCTTCTCATAATCTGGGTTGTTCAGTGCCACCCTCTTCCACGGCAGGAAGTCAAGATCCAGGAGGGATCCCTCAGAGCTGAATCTACGCATGGCAGCTGTATGTGAACTCATGGAGAAGGGTAGTAAAAGGAAGTGCTGCAAAAAAGTGAAAAAGACAAGTAAAGGCTAGAAATTAGGTCAAAGGGTTAATAAAAGATCAGAGATGCGGTCAGAGCTCCAGTGAAGCAGCTCTGACCGCAGAGCTCCTCTTTAAAGCAGAGGAGGCTTTAAACTTGGACAATTAGAAAAAAGGCTCACAGAGACAATGAATTGTTCCAAATTTCACAGCAGCCCACTTGGGAACCAACTTCCCTTATAAAATCTTAGAAACACCCTTTAACATTAATTTATGCATGCACTCGCACACGCACGCACGCGCACACACACACACACACACACACACACACACAAGGGTTAAATCATTAATGTAAGTCTAGATCATTTTGGATCAGATACAGCAGTCTGGTCTGAGAAAGTTTTATAAGCACCTTAATCTTAATTTAAGACATTTAGGGATTTAAAAAAGGGGTTCCTGTACCACCAACATACACAAACAGACACAATGCAAAGTTGTTTTACTGTAAATTCAGCCCAAGTAGCACCCTCTATTGCATGGTGTTGCCATATGGCAACAATTACTTTATCTTAACTTTACTAAAAGACAGCAATATAAAATCCAATGTTTTACTTTTTAATCTTGAAAAGGGGTCTTTTACTTTAATAGGACAACTATTTGATCACATCACATGACCAGAAAATCCTGTTTGCACTTATTTTTCCATGGACACAAGGCTATGAGAGGATCGTGATCTGAGGACTCCCAAACTTGACCAATTCTTTGATATTTAGACAAAATACCTTCAAATAAAAAATTTAAATACTATCTGGGATAAGTTAACTTTTCATTTTCACCATTAAAACATGTTTGGATGTAATATGTTTTTTGTCAAATTAATTTTGTTGCCATATGGCAACAATTTGCAAATATGGAAGTAATCTGTGTGCATTCAACCTATTGGATTGTAATTGACTTACATTGAAAACATTTTTATTTTGTAATTTCAGATATGTTGTAGCTGTAACTTATTATTTGAATTATAAGTTACACACCACTGGGAATCATACTTTGAAGAGAAAGAATTGTGATATCCCAACCAAATTATATGTTAGTCCACTTTTGTGTACATTTCTAGTCAATGAGCCTATACATTTTAACAATGTTAATAGTAACATACATTCCAAATAACCATTTTAACTGTGTAAATACTGGGTTATACATTTTACTAAGTTTAAGTTGTTTAGTCTTCTTTTCAATAAAATTCAGATTTTAGAGAAAATTCTGATTTTATGGTACTTTCCTCAATTGCGCATTGTTGCCATATGGCAACAATTTACTAACTACCCCCCTTTAAATAAAAAAAATTCCAAATGTTTTATTATTTTAGCAATTTTAAGTAATAAAAACATATTACAAATTTTTTTATCATGTTTAAGTATTAATTCGTGCAATAGAGGGTTGACCATGTCCTTTCTTCAGTTGGATCTTGATTAGAAGTTAATTTCTATATACACACAGTTATACCACAGTTCTGAGGTATATATATATATATATTTTTTTTTTTTTTACATGGGCATCAATTATAGACAGGCAGCTGTAAATTATAGTCAAAACCAATAAAGCCCATTAAAGAACTAAGAGTAAAGAACAGATGAAATGGGGGAAATGACCTCATTTAAAAGAATTGATTCAAAATCATGACAGGAATAGTTTTTGACTTACCATGTCATAATTTTGGCTGTTAGAATTACTTAGTAATTACTTAGTTTCTCATAATTGTGACTTAAAAAGTGAAGTCAAAATTTGATTTGATCTAATTTTCACTTGGAAATTCCAATGTGTTTATATCTTTAAGTTTATCATTTGAAACGTTTCATCCGTTTTATGTCCTGAATACTGAATAGTACCGAGTGAAAACGAGTCAGCTCGTTCCTGAATGCTACCACTGTGCCGTGTTATATTGTTTGATGATAGTGTCAATGAATTAGAAATCTACCGTTGGCTGATATCTGGACTCATTAACGCAATGTCAACGCTCTACTGCGGTGAATTAACGTCGGTGTTTGTTTACCTCTTTGCCCAGCAGTTATTAAGCTTTCTCCATGGCAGATCGTGAGATCCCTCCAGATCTTATGAGCAACATGTGCATGAACTGAAAGTTCGGGATCCAGCCAAGCCGATTTCACGTCCCCAAAGAAAGCGCAGTCCAACGTGCAACGCTCCTGCTGCCTCGAGATTTGTTCTCAGCTCAGTCAGACCTCCCTTCGCCTGCAACACTATCATATGCCCACAGACATGAATTGAAATAGCTCGCGGAAGAAGACGGACATCAGGAAAAGTTCCTCAAAGTCCCCCCCCTCCGACACTTGAATGGCACACATAGGCCTCCTCCTCAGGACTGCTGCCACACCTTCACTTCTGTCTGGACTTGTCCGTCAGACCGGGACTTCTTGAGAAGAGCCGCCTACACACACACACACACACACACACACACACTCCTTCATTCGCATAATTTGAGGTGTGTCCAGGAAAACATACGACAAGCAAGTGATACAGGCTGCAGTTCACTAGAGACAAGAGCGCTCAGTGTGTGTGAACACAAAATTCTGAAGGATACATACAATCCATTGCAACAACTAATACAACAACCAACCAATGCTACATAAACTACTAATACTACTACTGGGCTACTAAGAATAATAATAATGATTAAGATAATAAAATAATTTAAACTTTTTTGTTTACTTTTCAGCACATTTAATCAGATATTAATAAAAATTTGCTTAACACTTGGAACACTTCTTAAAAGAACAGTACACTTTCAGCCATCAAAACACAAAAGCGCTCAGGCACGAAACAGACGCTTCTCTTGACGTCATTCGGGTCCTTTGACGTTGCGTTCAGTGCCGTGTTCTATTTGGGGAAATTAAGCTAACGGATGACATGAATGCGCTCACACTCTAAACAAGAGGTTCCTTAAAAATACAATTGTCCATGTAGCAGACTTTAAATCAAAAGCAAGACCCCTAACCAGGTTTCCGCTGAACGTGGACAACGATCTCCCCAGGAGAGATTAGCTAGTTAGCACAGTAAATTGAGATTTTCTAACGTTAGCTAGCTGGCTAGAAAAGCTAATAACAACAACAAGGCTCTGGGACTGTATTCTGTAACCAGGTACCGTCTGATTATTTTACAACATTTATTAGGTTTGATGGCAGCCTGGTTCCTCTTTCCTCCATTCCAAATATGAAAGATAATCCCAAATGCACAATAGTAAACATTAGCTGGTTAAAGCTCTAACTTGATTCTTTTTTCAGATATTCTGGAATATGGCTGAATCCAGCGGCATTATTGAAGTCACTGTGAAGACTCTGGACTCCCAGAGCAGGAGCTACAAAGTCCAAGGCGAGGTAATGCTCTTACCCTGATTTAAAAACTCTCTGTTCCCTGCCTGTTTCAATGGTAGTGTAATGTGTGTTGTCCCCCAGCTGACAGTGAAGAAGTTCAAAGAGCACATAGCATCATCAGTGGAGATCCCAGTAGACAAGCAGAGACTCATCTACCAGGGCAGGGTGCTGCAGGATGACAGAACGCTGATTGAATACAGTGAGTAAATGAAATCTGCAACATTCAATTCAATTCAATTTTATTTATATAGCGCCATATCATAACAAAGTTATCTCAGGGCACTCAATCACATGGAGCCGGTCGAGACCAACTTCCACACACACAAAGACCCAACGT
>JAVQJL010096232.1:0-21981 GCA_036024295.1 Nannoperca obscura
CTCTACAACCCTGGACATCCCTGAGTCACTCTCTGATGTATTTGTGCTTACCCTACATGCTGAGATCTTACAATAAACCTTCTGAAAACGTGATGCAATTGTGGTCCGTCTGGCTGATCCGTGACATTTTGTCCGTGTGTATATTTAGTGTCCCCAATTTTATTTTTATTTAATTGTATGGAATCTCACTGGAAACTTTATTCACTATATGTTTCACTAAAAAAAAAAAAAAAAAAGAATCACCAACTGTAAATGATAAGTGGACTTTACTTATATAGCACTTTTCCAACTTGCTGGGGAGCCAAACGCTCCTAACTTAAGGTCATTCTTTACTGTATGAGAGTATGCCGCTGTTACGATAACACATCATTGCTAGCTGTACACAGGAATCATGGCTACATATTTTTAGAACACTAAGCAAGGTGCAGACCAGTGCGAGTTTCAGTCCATCGAATTTTAACAGGTTGTACAACTCTCCATGCTTTGTTATCCCAACATTTCCAGCTATCTCACCTTCATCACGGATAGGGAGGCATTTTGGATTTCTAAATTGATAGCTTTAAGCTTCATATTGGAACTAGAATTCAATACACTTTTGTTTTCATTCGGTTTAAATTAACTTCTTTATCCAAAACACAAGAATGTATTGATAACATAATGAACTTTAGTTGTCGGAGGGATGTGCTGAGGTCAATTGAAAATTGATTTAGAAATGAGTTTGCTCTACACAGTAAGTGTTAAGAGATTGGAGAGATTTCAATATACTGTGTTTTGAGGTTGAAGTTGAAAGAGCAAAACATGTTGTTTTGTATTACAAAATGGAGAATCCACTAGTTAACTAAATAATGAGTTCAGATGAAATGTTATACTGGTTTTAACATTGTATAGCTTGCACTTGCTGTTTTATTTTTGTGGACTTCAGAATAAAATAATAGTTTTTACTTCCCACTAAACCCATTTGCTCCCCCATCACAGAATAATTGTTTATTGGGTAAGAATAAAGTTTGGTTTCATAGAAATTGACTGACTCAAACCACTTTGCTATGTTTAGACTATTTATACCTTCCTATATTTTACATAATTAATATCAATATGATAGGCCTTAAATGTATCAAATTTAACCAAAAGGCTTTAATACTAAGTCTTGTGGCTACACAAGCTACTAACAGGTTACAACATACATGGGTGCCAACACCACAGGAACGATGCAGGTTTACTAGAATTTGTGACGTCTAAGCTGGATTATTGCAATTCTCTATTATTAGGCTGCCTCAATAAGTCCCTTATGACTCTCCAACTGATCCAGAATGCTGCAGCATGAGGAAAAGGGATCATATTTCTCCAAAATAAGCTTCTCTACACTGGCACACAAACATATCTCAAAGAGCTCATTACACCTTATCACCCTACTAGAGCACTGCACTCTCAGAATGCAGGGTTCCTTGTGGTTCCTAGAGTCTCTACAGTTAGAATGGGAGCCAGAGCCTTCAGCTATCAAGCTCCTCTTATGTGGAACCAGCTTCCAGTTTGTTTATGGGAAGCAGACACCCTCCTCACATTTAAGAGTAGGCTTTAGACTTTCCTCTTTGATGAAGCTTATAGTAGGGCTGACTCAGGTGAACCCTGAGCCCCCTCCTTTAGTTATGCTGCTAAAGGCCTAGTCTGCCCAGAGACTTCCTACTTCCACTGTACTACTTTTTCCTCCCTCTATTACCACAACTATTACTTTACATCTCTACATAGAACTGTTCTATACTTACTGTATGTTCTCCTTCCTCCTGCTCTCTCTCTCCTAATCTCCCCCAATCAACCCAACAGGTCAAGGCAGATGACCACCCACTTAAAGCCTGGTTCTGCTCGAGGTTTCTACCTGTTAAAAGGGAGATTTTCCTTGCCACTTTCGCCTTGCTCATAGTGGGACCGTTGGGTCTGTAAATATACAGATAACCACATGAAAAAATTAGATAACTTTGTTATGATATGGCGCTATATCAATAAAACTGAATTAAATTAGTGGAAGAAGGATCCAGTGTCCTCTGGTCCATCATGAACTCACAGCTCAGTGTATATTTCAGCTAAAGAGAAGGCCTCAAGGTGCCTTCACACCTGTCTGACCCTCTAGAAATAAGAACAACAAAGGATTCTATCTGAAAAGAATAAAGTGCAATAATCACCGTTGACAGTACAGACCGCACATTCTGAACAGATGTCATTTCACACTATACCTGTGCAAGAATTCTTCTAAGTAGGAATCTGAATAATTTTGTAATATATTACATAATAATGACATTTTCTGCATTAACATCACAATTACAATAATAGCATTTGGCAGAACATAAGTCTTTATTGACACAACGTAATCACTCTTGTTAGTAAAACACAGCTGAGTTTTTATTAAAGATGCACCACAGGATGCATATCCTGGACTGAGGGAGCTGAGTCACTATGGATTATTTACGCAGGTCTCCGACATCAACACAAGCTCAACAATCCTTCACCTCCTTAGAGTAACACACGTCACATTTTCACCTGAACAATGTTCCACATTGTGTTCAATATCCATAGCCATCTAAGTAATGGGTGTGGACCACTGCATATTGAGAAGTCTTAGGCACAAAATAGATATTCCTGGTCAAAATGTAACATTTGGTTTGCAACAATTTTTGTTTTATGTTTTATTCAGACTGCTTCCTGGCTGCAAGTACTTTTTATTAACATGTGGATTTTGGTGTTTAATAATTTTTATTATATTATTTAAAGCACATCTATGTGATAGGATTTGTTTCGTTATAGTCCTTTCTTCCATGGGATGGGCCCATGGACACAAAACTCCCCTTTCCAACCCAGCACATCTGTTGACACACACAACTCATACAGGTCTTATGATGGCTTATTTAAGAAGAAGCTTTGCACCCACTGACTCACTAACACACAGAGGAGGGAACACGTCAACAGTACATGACTGAAGCAAGCTAAACGTTGTCACACAGTACTCGAGTGAGTTTGTAACACTACTTAAGGTTGCAGTGCTGGTAGTTCTGAGAGGCTCAACAACAAAAGAACATCAGTCCAGGAAATTGGTCCAGAGTTGTTAGTTTTTGACAGTTTTTCAGTTTTAATACATACATATTGTAATGAACACCACAAGCAAATAAATGGGAATAAATTAAATTTACACACACAGAGAAACCCAAAGGGTCAGGGGAGGGTCAGGAGGGTATTTATGGAATGCCAGGTTAGGGTTAAGTGGCACAATTGTATGAGGCTGGAATAGCTTGTGTTCTTCCGTTGCTGACTGCAGTGTGGGGAAGCTTTGGTGGGGAATCTGCTGTAGCACCAGGCTATGATGGACCCCCAAAACCACTTACATAAATTGATATTAAGCAAATCTGAGATTGTTGAGATCAGTGATATTCTTGGGGGCATTAGTGAGTAATGGACGGCAGAAATAACAGAGAGTATGTGATGGAAGTGCTGGTGGAACCAGAATCGAGTAGTCACTTGTCCGGACTCAGAGATGATGAATCTGTCATAGTTATGTGCTGGGATTTCCAGAATTGCAAGTCCTTGGTCTTTGCAATGGTCCTTGAAAGGATTCAATAGTGATTGGACTTTTAAGTAAAAGACAAGAGTAAATTAATTGACATGCTGAGGTGAGCGTATTGTCTTATTTCCGGTTGCTGGTGCTTTTGTGCTACTGATAGCAAACTTTGCTGATCTAGCTAAACTATTATTACTATAAAGCTATTTTCTGCACTATAGTGCTATTCATTTGAGCGTATACTAGTTGTGTTTAAGCACTCTTAGTTCTCTCCTGTTAGTGACTTGCTGCTAATCCTACAGTTGTTTACATGCTAGTTAGTTTCTTGCTACTTTAGTTTAGCTTTTAGCTCAGTTAGTGATGGCTTCTCTCTCCCCTTCTCCTGCTCTCACTTGCTTTGTGTGCCAAATGTTTAGTTATTCCTCTGCCTCCTTTAGCAATAATGATATGTGTAACTAATGTAGATTGTTCACCGTGTTGGAGGTGAGGCTCAGTGAGTTAGAATTGTGGCTCCACACCATGGAAAGTCAGTCAGCTGTAGCTAGCCAGCCCCTAGCCAGTGGTAGCCAACCACAGGTAGCTTCTGCTAGCCGTCTCCCAGCAACTCCCAATCAGCCGAGAAGCCAGTGAGCCTGGGTGACTGTCTGAAAGAAGCATAGCCCTAAGCCAAAGCCCACGGTTCACACCAACCCCTTCACGTTTCTAACAGGTTCTTTCCATCAGCAACACATCTGCTGAAAAACCAACTCTGATTATTGGCAGCTTTATTTTGCAAAACAGGAAATAAGGGACCAGCGATTATAGGGAAATGCATCCCAGGGGCCATAGTGGACAATGTTCAGTCCTATTTAAAATTACCGGCTAAGGATAAGCCTAAATATGGGAAGACTGTTAATAATGTTGGCACCTGACACCCGATTACACCAATCAGAGGTCATGAAAATGAATGTTGAGTCAGTGTTTAAAGATAATGTTGGACTCACCTGATCTTACTAGTGATGACATATAGAGCCGATCATTCAACTACTGGTTGTCAAGTTGGTGTCAAGGTAATGTTGTGGGTGTTGTAGATAATTGGCAGACTTTCTGGAGAAAGCCTGTTAATCAAACCTAAACTTAAACTAAATTATAACTCATTTGAAAGTCTTACCTTACCTACCTATTATAGAGGCTATAACATTTCATTGGCATTAAAGACACCGCACTATGATGATCGAAATCAGTTTGTACATGTTAGCGATAAATCCTCTATGCACACCAAAGTTAGTCACAGAGTTTCACAAGGTTCTGTGCTCGGACCAATTCTATTCACCTTATATATGCTTCTTTTAGGCAATATTATTAGGAAACACTGCATACATTTTCATTGTTATGCAGATGATACCCAAAAAATATTGTCTGATCAAGCCAGACGAAAGCAATAATTAGCTAAACTTCAAGCATGTCTCAAGGACATAAAAACCTGGATGACCTGCAATTTTCTTATGTTAAACTCAGACAAAACTTAGACAAACAAAATAACAAAAGTTATTGTACTTGGCCCTGAACACCTCCGAAACACACTATCTAAAGATATAGTTTTGCTAGATGCATTGCCCTGGTCTCTAGCGATACTGTAAGGAATCTTATTGACTTATTTTTCAGTATATGTCCTTTAACTCCCACATAAAACCCACTTCAAGAACTGCCTTTTATCACTAACGTAACGTCACATTTTGTATCAAAAAGATGCAGAAAAATTTGTCTGTGCATTTGTTACGTCTAGGCTGGATTATTGCAACTCTCTATTATCAGGCTGCATCAATAAGTCCCTTAAGACTCTCCAGCTGATCCAGAACGCTGCAGCACGTTTACTGACAAGACCCAGGAAAAGGGAGTATATTTCTCTACACTGGCTCCCTGTAAAATCCAGGTAGAACTGACTCAGGTGAATCCTGAGGCACCCATTAGTTATGCTGCTATAGGCCTAGACTGCCAGAAAACTTCCTAGGATGCACTGAGCTTCTCGCTCCTCTCTCTTCCTCTCCCTCTCCATCTGTACGCACTCATATCCCATTAATGCTTCTTACTAATTCAGATTCTTCCCGTAGTTGTGTGCCTTCTCTCTCCTCTGTCTCTCTCTCTCTCTCCTTCTGTTGCTTTCTGTAAATATTTCTGCCTCCAGGGCTGTGGATTCTGGATCTATGGTTGCACCTGCTGCCTCCTTACTCCTGCTTAACAGCCACTGTTGCTATTATTGTTATTGCTGTCATTATTAGTATTGCTATTATTATTTTAGTATTAGTGTTATATTTATTAATATTAACATAAATACCATTACCGCAAATATTACTTTACATCTCTACGTAGAACGCTACTGTACTACTGTATGTTCTCCTTCCTCCTGCTCTCTTGAGGATGGAAGACGGCCGAGGACGACACCACTGTTGAAAGCAAATCATAAAAAAGAGAGCCTGGAATTCGCCAGAATGCATATTGACAAGCCACAAAGCTTCTGGGAGAATGTCCTCCGGACAGATGAGACAAAACTGGACCTTTTGGCAAGTCACATCAGCTCTATGTTCACAGATGCACAAATGAAGCATACAAAGAAAAGAACACTGCACTTATATTTATTATTACTTTTGTCAGTTTCAAGTTATTTCAGTGACCATTGTAGGTTTTTCTTTCTTTAACAGAAGGATACCAACAATTTTGTCCACGTGTGTAGTGCACTCATAGTGTGTTAAAAATATAGAAGGCACCAGCGTTATCGTTTAACAATGCTGTAAAAGCAAACCAATCTTGTCTTCTAGTTAACTTTTGACTCGTAGTTATTTTAAAATGATGAATCACTAGTGGATGGTTTTTACTGATTTTCATATTGATCAGAGTTTCTTCTTGCTGAGTGCTTGAGGGCCTACATGCGCTCGCAGGTTAACTCTGCTCTCAAAGATATATATAAAAAACAAGTGATTTGCGCAAGCAGAATTCGTCTTCAAGAGCAGTTAATCTGCGAGAGCATGTAGAGAGAAAGAAAAACAATGATATAATAATAATAATAAAAATAAAAAGTTGTTATATATCTTATATATCTCTGTTATCAGATGATTTACAGTTCTTCAGAATAACTCCTAAAAATGACTCAAGCACAGAGTTGCTTATCTGACTCTCTAATTGCTTGTGTCTTTGAATCATGGTGGTGTTAAGAGGTAAGTCAGGATAATTTGCTTTCATTGACGTATCTAGTTAGATCAATGGTAAATTAAGTAAACATCCTTGTTTACTAAGACTCCTATGAATACCTGTTCTCTCCACCCATTAGCCTGTGAAAGATCTGACTTGGGGATGTGTGCTATGTGGTTCTGCCTTGCCCAAAGGTATTGTGTTACACAGGGAGTGTTTGTCTGTGACTTTGTGTGTAGCTCTCTGCTTCCAGGTGCTGTGTTTGGCTGCTCTGTCATCACAGATTTGCCATGATCTTTCTGAGAGACCTTTATCTGGCATGTCCTGGGCAAATATTAAGGGTTGGGAAGTAAACGTGAAGCAGGATGTGGCCACAGCCTGCATCTATCGAGGTGATAGGCTTCTCACACAGCTGCTTGATTGATGGGCTACAGCTGAATGTGGAGTGTTACCACAGTTCAAGGTGGAGGCAGGTCGACACACACACACACACACACACACACACTCACACACTCTGTTTGATACTGAATAACAACCACAACGTAGCTGGTACAATGATATTGAATAATTCATAAACTCATGGAACTATTGTGCTCACAGTTTCCCAGTAGCACTGAGACAATATTCTTTACAAAAGCAAAATCTACACCGAGTTGAATCAACACCTTTAAAATTGTACTGTGGTGGAAATCTGGAATTGAAGTCTCTGAAATGACAGTCTTTTGAGTATTTATTAAGCTTCCTGCGCAGAGAGGACCAACTGTTGTACACAAAGGGTGTCTGACAAGCAGAGCGTACTGAGGCCTCTGGTCGCCTTGTATTTAAGCAGAGATAGCACAGTAATTAACACATTCCTCCCCATCTGGTGTCCTCTGAAGTAGGCACACCCGGATAAACTCCCCAAAAACTTATGATGTGTTACAGGAAACATAGATCTAAAAGAAGGATATCTCATCCTGTAGATCTGGCCACCATTTGGAAGGGCTGTTTAGGGTCATATATCTGTATAAATTCTTTCCTCCACAGCACATTATAATCCTAACAAACATGGTATTACATTCTGTTTTACTGGAGACGATTTAGAATAAAAGCTTTTGACCTTTTTTTGTGTCCAAGGGTGAGCCCAATGCATTCCAATTCCAGGACTGAGGACTAACACCGTGTCCTAACAGCAAGCGGGCATCGGACTGTCTCCTGACATCACATAACATCGGACACTCTCTGTCTACACAAAATCCGTTAAATATGCACTTCTGTTACGTCACGTAAACAAACCAGGTACCTATCTACTGTGGCCCCGCATCAGACTGGAAACGTAACCACTCAAGTAAAATATTGCTATCTTCCTATGTTTCTAACTTTACTATTTATAACAAAAAAACATGCTTTATATAGTGATATTTAGATGTTACTGAAAATGGCATACAATGTATCCAACAGCATTTAGTAAGACTTCCAGTTGCAACCAGCAGTCTTCAGTCCTTCAATCTAGAACATGCTGTAAAAACAGTGCATAGCTAGAGTTCTATTGAACTGCACTTTAAGGAAATGCTTTATTTTACAGGTAACATAATTTCCTAGAAAGGAATTAAATTGTGATTGAACAGTTACAAAGGTTCCTGGAAATAACAATGTAATTTGGTTCTAATTAGAGAGACAGTGTAACCTAGCCTAGCGTTTAGTCAGTAAATATCCGGTCAGCTGAAAATGAAATAATGTGATACGTATAACCTGAAAGATAATTCAACATATGAAGAATAAAGTTTCCGTTCATGAATAATAAATTAATATTGAATTGTGTTTTTCTCTGGAAACCAGCAACTGCTTTTGTAGTCAACACAACTAACTAAACTCAAATAACTGTATTTCAAGGACAAAGTTCTTATGAATCATTAGTAAACTGGACCCATTAAACTGAGCATTTTCTACCTCTGCTATGTAAGGTTACTCTAAGTGAAAGAACTGTTGCTTCTCAAAGAAGATTAACTAATTACAATGTGATCTTCTCTCCTCCCTATTACTAGATATGGAATTTGTATCACAACAGAAAATATGAAAAAATAAGTGAATCTTTACCTGGACTCTTAGGGCTTATGTCAACATAGCATTTCTTTCTGACCCCAATGAGGGTCGCGTATGCGGCCGTATGTTAATGAAATCCAATAATATACAAATGGCATAAAATAATTTGATTTGCATTTGAAGGCTAAAACTACTTAAGAGGATCCCACAAAATGTTGTCAACATCAAACATCATTGGGGGCACCCCCAAGCCCAATCATTGCAAAACTGCATTTCTGCTGTGTGTCCTAATTTTTCTTTTTCCCAAGCCATTCAAAAATGTGTTGCAAGTAAAATAATACTAGTTATCTGCATTCAACATTAAAATAAAATCGTTCAGTTGCTTACTTTACTTTAATTTACATCTAAACTTGACTTAGCCATACTAGATATTAAATCTGTCTAGTTTTAGTTAGTTTAATGTGCTCAAGGAAGAACATTTCTCTGCTCAACCTAAATAAGCTTTACCTTCATAGCTGACATAACAGTGTTTCAGTCATTAATGTATTTTAAAGGTATTAAAACTGATGTTTGTTGTAGAGGTCTGATTTTATTTGGCTCTAAATTACATTATTTTCAAATGTGTGGCACACTGTGCATGCAGCAAGAAACCAGAACAAAATCAGACATGCTCAACCTGCAGCTACAGTATGATCTTTATTAATGAGATCTTTGTGGGTTTACAATCTTATCAAGCTAAAACTAAGTACGCTAATACATAGACATAAATAGAGGAATTATGTATGCAGATGAACCTCAGACTGATTCAATTATGACTGTTCAGTTGTGGTCCAATAAATTTGTTCTCATTACATAAGTCGCAAATGCATATGCTAGGCCTGGTTTTTGCCTTATCTCCTGCGTCGGCGTGACTTGATGCTGGAGGGAGTAGTTGCCATTTTACTGTGGCCAAGCACAGAGCACTCTGTCTTGAGGCACCCGCAGGAATTGATGAAGGTGTAGGTATAGGTGATTTCGGTGTTGTCAGGACAGGAGAGCTGGATCTGCCGTTCAGATGTGGCCAATTCCTGGCAGCAGGAGCAGGTATGCTGCAGTGATCTCATTTTGGTAGAATAGCTGAGAGAAGAGAGATGGTGTGAAGAATGGGGAAAAAAGGGAAATTGAGAGAAATTTATTTCAGTTCAAGACAATTCAAATGACTAGAGCTACAGTTTAGAAAGCTCATCAATAAGGTCATTATCTATAAGTAAGTCACATTTATACAGAATTGAGCAATACATTTTTCAATTAAAAATTTTAACAATAATTTTACACATAAGGATCAGGTTACTACTCATGGTTAGTACTACCGAGCCTGTGAAAACAGTTGTATAATGTATTCTGTGGTTCTGTGGTAGCTTTGTAAAGTTTGATAAAATAACCCTTGTGACGCCATAGTAATGTCATCAGGCTTTATCTCTTGGAGGCTATACATTTATAGCACAAAACCTGAGATACAGTCTGTGGTTGTAAATGATCAAATATGCAGTCATATAAAAGACCAGAAGGGTCTAATAAATAAAGAGTAGACAATAGACAGAGTTGCATTATAGGAAGTGTAGAATCTACGATTTTTGAAACTTTGAAACTGAATATTAAGAACTAAAACTCAGATTTTGACCATTCTTTTTAATCTTTGAAATTCCCCCAATTTAATGGCAATGCCCATTTAACATGACAAAAAAGCACAACAGAAAACATTTTTTTCCACTGACACTGATGATACTGAAAATAACTTGGCGGGTACTCACAAGGTGAAGGTACCACATGCACCACTACAGGATGTCACATTGACCATTTCTTTGGAGTGGCAGCCCTGGCTTTCCAGATACACAGCAGTGGTAGACACACTGCATGGATGACCCTTTGGAATACCTGAGGCAGGCAGGAGAAACATGTTGAAAAGGGAATATCTAATAAATGAATATCTAATTGGACTTTTATTTGATTTAATGATCATAGCATATGTGGATTATGGTGCAATCAAAATTACACTTGGTTTTTCACGGGTGCAAACCATGATGGAAATGTTGATCTTTGTGTTTGATTTGAAAAGTAAAACAAATCTATGTGCAACTGAACTAAGCATGTTGCGTAATATATGAAGAGGCCCAATATTACCAATGATGCCTTAAATGTAGAATTTGTCTCATCTAGTTAACCATAACACAATTGGTAACGATTTCTATGAGGCATTAAATTGAATGTATTACAGACTTTCATAAAGAATTCTAAGAGTTATTATAAACATTCATAATGCATTATTGGGTCTTATATGAGCAGTCATAAGGCATGATGATTATATGACAAAATAAGGCCAGGTATCAGAGCTGATTATAATGGTTCAGCTTATTTTACTTTAAAGGTTAGAAGCTCTACTGGACAGCTTGGGGCTTTTTGTGTAACCAGAGTGAAAGCAGTGTGTGGTCAGCCCACAGGAGTGTAAATAATATGCAAGAATGAACTCATGGAACTAATACATACAGACATGGCAGCATCCATCTGGAGCTATAGTCTCTGTTCCCTGCAGGATACAAACACATTGATATCAGTATTCTGTTGAGTCATGATTCATTTGTAGAGTTTCCAATTAGTAGGTTGCAATATGCTCAGACCACTGCTACTATTTTCCAGTGTCTCTACATCCTTTCCTGAAACATGAACATCATGTCATCAGTGAATGTATGTTATTTTAAATTAAGGACTCAAATTACTAAAATGATAATGGTCCCAGGATCTAACGACAGAGGCTGTTGTATGCTGTACAAACTGTAAACTGTAAATTTGTGATTTGTGATATTGATCTATGTAAATAAAACTGACTTGACTTGACTGATTTGTGTGTGTGTGTGTGTGTGTGTGTGCAATTTACCGGAATGCATTCATTAGAGTTGTAGGGGGGACAAATGGTCTTGGCCTCAACGGTGATGAACTGATTAGCAATCTTCACACACTCAAACTTCACACAGGGATTCCCAGTGGGAGTCCAAATGGTGCCAGGCTAAAGAATAACATAACAGAATTTTGGAACACAGTCTCCCAGACAGGGTCACTATCATCTCCATACATACAAACAACATATGTTCTTTTGCTACCTTTTATAGCCTTTGACTCTTTGACTAAGCAATTTTGTCTCCCTTTTATACTATATCTGATATGGTTTTCAATTTCTTAAAAGCAGTTATTATATTCAATTCTAATCATTTAATACTGTTTAATCTAATTCAGGGAGGTGTGGTGGCTGAGAGGTACAGCTGTGTGCCCATCAACCAAAAGGTCATGCGTTCGACCCCGGACTCCTTTACCTCCTCACTTGGAAGTCGCTTTGGATAAAAGCGTCTGCTAAATGTAATGTAATTCTCTTGTTTATCCTGTGCTGATACCAGACCTGGTGGATGAGTAAGAAAAACCTTTTTTTCCAATTACAAAATGTCTTCAGCTGCACAACCAGTGACTTGTTTTATTTTGACCTGCCATCATATGTGTGGCATTTATGTCACAGTTATGCCGTGCTACAAATGAATGCAATGGGACCTGGTACCATTATTATTGTATTTGAAAAACAATAGAGATGTTGGAGACCTTTGTGACTTTATAGAAATATAATATATAATGTCTTTCTTTTTCTGTTCGCACTTTCCAAACAAACACACACACTGCAGGCACACACATATACCAACCTTTAATGTATGTGTGGAGTTGTTCGACAGCGTGACAACACAGCTTGTTTGGACACACTTCCCACAGCACTGGCCAGAGGTGATCTGATACTCATAACCCTGAATAGTGACACAAAGACAAACTCAGCATATAAACAACTCCAGCACAATATAAGGCTGGATGAAGCTACTCAATGTCAGAATTCTGATTTTGGTTTGTGTGTATTGTGTGGTCGAAAGACAAATGTGTATCCCAGTGCTAGTGCTAAAAATAAGTATGCTTAGGTCTGTGGAAATGTTTAAATTACCTAATATTAGGTGAGCACAAACCAAATTCTGCAGCTCAGGAATTGAGGGCCTATTATTGCCCATTTCTGACAGTAAACATGAAGTAAGTAAGGAAGACTTTATAATTGAACAATAAATTGACAATCTGTCAGCGGTCAGTGTTACAACAACACCAGTGTTAAATGTTGAAAAAGTCCACAAATGTTTGAGAGCGAATGCGGTCAATGACTGTGCTCATCAGTAAAGTAATAAAGAATGTATGTAAGAATTGACTTAAAATATGAAAGAAGTTGCATGTATGACTGTGTGTATGAGAAAGTAAGTGAGAGAGGGAGGGAAAGAGAGAGAGACCAGTCTTACCAGAGGGCAGTGTATGTCACAAGGTATAGGCTGACATTCTATTTTGTGCAGATGGCTGCTGGCATCTTTCAGGTTACTACAACTGCACTTATCACATGGCTTCATGGGCACCAGGTCTCCAACCTGGATGGTCAGGATGAGAAGATCAGCAAAGATACAGATACTCATGTTTCTAAATGGGGTGGGCAAAATATTAGATGCACCTTGCAATATAATGCAGTCCAGTACAACACTACTGTAAACTCTAACCTCAACAATAAACATAGTTGCATTAATACCTCTGACAGTGTCAGTCAAAAATGAAACATTATTACCTAGGGAAAGAGAAAATGTATGGCTGATCTTTCGTATTGGATTGCATTAGATTTTAAAGTTGTAAGAGGCAAAGAGGCCACTCAGTGGTGTGTATGTTCTCAATAAACCTGTGTAGGGAGGGAAAGAGGACTAAAATATAAATTGGCTCTACTTGGAATTTGTATGGCTTATGAATTCATCTTTTGATTTGTAAAAGGGAGACTGTCATTCTACCAGAAGTTGAATTGTCTTACTTTAACTGAAACCAAAATGACTAATTTCAAAAATACTGTGCAACTAATACGTACAATGTGACTCAGTGACTTAACAGATGAAGGGCACTGAAGCCACATTTATAGAGCACTTATATATTTATAAAAAAATTTTTTGTCATATAAATCCTGAACCATGGGGCAAAGAAGCAAAACTGTAATGAGAATGTAATGAGAGCAAAACTCAGATAGATCTATCATTACAGGGCACACATTTCCACCTAGATTTGATCCACCCTGTCATCACCAAATGTGTTAAATAACATTCATGGCTGTCATTTGCATTTCATGTCATGTAAGTGGTTGCCAAATTTTGTAGGTGTAGACTATTGAGCATGAAGTGCAGATCTTGAATATATTGTGAAGTTACAACAAATGTAAATAACACGTATCAAGCCTTATTAGTATTAAGGAATTCTGCAGAGCTGATGGTATTTGGACAATAGGTGGCACTACAGCAGCATAGTAAATTTAAATGGTAATAAGTTGCTCATGAGTTGAGGCCAAATTGTCTTGTACAAAATCTATTATTCCCAGACAAGATTTAGGTGACCTCTAAAAACATAATGTTCACCATTACCACCAGGTATTTCAGTACATCAGTTTCACATGGAGGATGTAGATGTGAGATCTCACCTGATATTCATGAGTGTTGAAAACACACACATTATATTTAGGGACTGTGAAGGAAACAGACCAATCATTAAATGTATTTTAAATGCATTGCAATAATCACAGTGGCAAAAATCAAACCAAAGCAGTAATAGTTACATGTACACACAAGCACACTCACCACAGAAGTATTTCAAACAGCAGTCTCCCTTAGTGGTGTTTAGAGTAAAACCAACAGGACAGGATGGCACAAAACCAGGGCACTGCTTCACATCACACTCTGTTCAAAGAAACAAATGGATGAATTAAAGAGAGAATGTTCACGCTAGCAAATAGCAACTGAGGAGCTTTTCACTTCACTTCAAATAACATTTTATTGAATTCACTGAGAAGGAAGTGCTTGTAAAACACTCAAAAGGGCATTGGTTGATCTTTTACTATTATATTAAAATTTGTATCCATCTTTTTGGTATTTAAATATTTGCAGATAGAGTTCCTACACATTAGAATTTTGGCTGCTTGCATTAGTGGAATGTGAACTGATAGCAGGAAAGTTAATGGTAGAGCACCTATTTAACACCTGCATAAGAGGTGTCCTGTTACACTGTTTGGTTCTCGTAGTTAATGGACACCTACCAGTCTATCAGAACAGAAAAAATCTCAGTGGCAATAATATAAAGTACTGCTTAGGATGTTTCACTTAATGCAAGATCCTGAACACAGATTTCGAAAATGGATGCACTGTGTTAAATGTATAAAAACAGTGTGTATTGACTCTAGCATTAGGAGTTGGGAGGAGCTACCTTCTTGGTGCTCACTTACCACATTTTTCCTTTTGACAGCAGCCTAAAGTGTCAGTGACCTTGACCTGACCTTCTTGGTCACAGATGAGGGGTGGTTGTGTTGGACAGGAAACTTGATGGCAGGTGATCTGCAGTGTATTCTCCTCACATATACACTCCTCACAGCCATCTGTCCATGTTGCATTGGCCTGAGGACACAATGTTTATTCTAGAATTATGGCAGGAGGCATTGCATTTTCAGCAACTACTGTGTTGAAAAGTTATGTAAAAAGGGACTGGCAATGTAGACAAATAATTTACCTTTGTCCATTTTCCATTTGCCAGCCGACAAATTTCTAAAAGGAAAAAAATATAAAGCTTTAAGTCTTTTCCATTCATTTGGGGTTTGGTTAGCCGGCCTCAGGAACTAAGGCTAGTAAATGCTGAATGTATCCTCTCTGAAATCAATCACAACCAGATTAACTGTCCTTAACCCATTGCTAAGCCACTGAATTGGGTAGTAGCTATGAGCTGCTATACTGGCTCAGCTGATTAGAGTCAGATTGCATGTCCGTTCTTTTAATTGACTAAGACAGACTTATTCTTTAGCTACAGCTACAGCTTTGATGGCTTGAGTCTCAGCTTTCTTAAATCACTGCTTCTCTTAAACTACTCATCTTAAACTAAATATGTTTTATTCACATAAGTAGACTAAAACAGGTGAAGCAGAAACCTGTATATGTGTGCAGGCTACTAACAAAAGAATACATTGATGATAATTCTGCAAAACACTGGATTAAATATTGACATTTTGTTTCTTTAATCATTTCCATTTCTATCCCCACGTCAGCTACAGTATGACAAAGTTATGGTAAAACACTTGGTTAAAGTCATGATCAAAACAGCCAACATTAATTGTTGGTCTAACATGAGGTGTCTAAGTTGAATGTGTTACACACTCATTCATTTCTCTGACCTCTGCAACCTCACTATCCTCTTCACTATAGGATACTAACTGTATCTATAAACTAGTAATTTTGATGATAGAATAACAAATGGGATATTGACTTGGTTACAAAAGGCTATCAACAAGTGCAGGACATTCTTAAAGGCCACATAGCTGTGACAATACAGTAGTGCTATCTTCTCTTACCACAGGTGGGCACACATTCATTTGAGTTGGAAGAGAGGAGGATGGTGTCATTTGGGCAGTAGCAACCCTCCAGCTTCACATTCATCATGGCACTGTACTCATTGTTGGTATAGATGAATTTCTGGTTGTACCTGCAGAAACAACAGCATACATACTGTGTGAAGGCCAGACCTTGTTGGTATATGTAAGTCAAAACATAAATTGTTGAAAAAGGTGTGTTGGTGAATTACTGTACCAGGAATCACAGGTAGGCTCCACTAGGGGGCCACAGGCCTGATACACTTTGGGACTTGGACATCTATATTCTATTAAGAGATAAAGAGAGAACATACATCATATATGTTAGTAAAAGTCATTGATGTTGTTGGTGAGTTGTGAAATTAAGAGTATGTAATAGTGCTGGTCATTGATGTTACATATTCTGGATGCATACCACATATTCCTTTGGTGGCACCTCTCCAATCAATACACACTCCAGCCTCAGCACAGACATCAGCATAGGTTTGTAAACTGGTGCAGCCAATAGCATTAAGGTGCATGTGGCAAACGTCAAACTCACAGGCCTCAACAAATGGACTGTAGTCAATGATTTTGTGGCAAGCTTCAAACACACTGGAGAAGATAGGATTTATAGTCAATATAGATACTGGACACAAACTGAATGCATCATTAGACATTATCAAGCTGGGACAAGTGATTAAACCAGTAATGTGTTGCTTGCCAGGTGTGTTTTAAAGCTTGAATGTAAATTGTATAATAATGCCTTTTATCTGTAACACTGCCAGCTTCATCTATCTGTTTAAGTAATGACTTGTATGATCATTTCATAAATGGAGTTGGCATGGTTGAAAATATAACATATAATAATACATTATGTTACAGTGACCATGAGAAGGTAAAACAAGTATTTAATCTCAGCTCCCTATGCTAATGTGACCTTTATCTTAATGTGACAGCATTTGAATAAGACATGCAGATGAAGAGTAGGCAAGCTAATGTGCAGTGTCCCTATAGATTATGTATATAATAAAAATAAATACATTTTGAAACAAAGAAAAAATGAATTAGTTAATTATTAAATTCACAGCTGATGACTAATATTCAAACTAACCAATATTTAAATCTGATGTTATAGATGACTGGTGCCTTATCTGACATGTGTTCCCCTTTTTCTTCTACAGTACCTGCTTTTGATGATCTCACAGATCGTTGTATTGCAGGTATTTGGTGTAGGTGTTGGTGTAGGCTGGATTGGATGTTCACAGTAACTGTTGTTAGCATGCCACTCGTGTGCCATATTAGGGCATGAAGGATCAATTTTGCCACTGGGCAACATGCAGTCATCTTTCCGGTTGTTGTCACATGTGCCTAGAGAGATGCTCATCATTAGTAAAAACCATGACACTGCCATTTTCCTGCTAAACCATGTAGAATTATGTAAGCTGTTTATTTCGAGAATCTGTTGTAATTATCAGGTGCACAAAATACTTCTATATGCAAGTCAACTGATCTCCAATCTCTAAATACAGTAAGATGCTATAAATTTTTATCAAAGAACTCACCACACTGTCCCTCGGTATTGTTGGCAAATTCACTATAGGGCAGGTAGATACTGAATATGAGCCCAGAGAAGGTGATCTTGGCATTGATTTTAGGGATGATGAGCACTGTATCAATACCGGTGGTAGTTATACGGAAGTCCCCATTCTGGTATGCAGGATTTACAGGCTTGTCATTCACAGAAATCTGAAACAAAAAGTATTATGTTTTAAATATCAGAAATAACCCTTTACAATCTTCTTTGTAAGGTCCAATGCATCTACAGCACAAGTATGAAAACCCTTCTTTGGACAGTTTAACAAATTAGGATCAGGTCAGGTATGTATAATCAAAAGCAACGGTTACAGTTGAAGGTAACAAAAGGGGAGTTGCTGCTAGGATAATGACTAGTGTTTGAATGAGTAAATAGTGCCTTATAAAGGTTATATGTCGAGTCCATAGGGGCAAGAGAGCATCCTGGGCACTGGCCAAGATACAATCAATTTGTCACAATACAAGTTAGTATAATGGATCACATTATCTGGTGAAGTAATTTGGCAAGCTAGCCAACAAACGTATCCACACAATAGTGGTATTTTGGTAGCAATAACGTTAGCTAGCGAGCAAGCAAGTTTAGGTTAGCCAGCTAGCTGTAACTTTGCTACGCTACATGGATCTGGCATTGATTGTTTCTAAACAGCCAGATCAGCTCCAGAAATCTGGATGAATTATCTGACATTATCCATTCAAGACAGTATTTTGCAGTAGGCTATTAGCTAGCTAGTGAATCAGGGAACTCAGGGAACATTTCTAAACTAGCGCTATAGTGTTGCACACTGTTGGTGGAAGCTGAAGAGAGGCAAGGCACTCGTGAGCACACATAAACATCACATCCTTTGGATTTTCCCGGAAAAAGGATCCCCAATCTTTTCCCAAAAAATTTTTGCAAGGCTGTTATAGGCAACCAAGAAAGTCAGGGAAGGTCAGATTTTTTACGTTACATTACAATCTGTTGGCAACACACTGGCAATAAAAAGTAATTAATACATGTAAATGACTTCACATAGTACTTTTAATTACCTGGTTTGTAAACATGCTATTGATATCCTTCTGTGTAATAAAGATCTTGTAGCTTTTGTAGAAGACAGTGATGGACTGAGGACAGGACAAACCATCAGCTGCACCACAGTAGTAGTTATCGATCATAACACTGAAGTTGTATTTGGGCAATATCTCTTTCACCAGCCAGTAGGAACAGTTGCCCTGAAAACCATAGTAGGTTCCATCGAAGGTGACATAATGGGGGTCTCCCCAACCATAGCAGATGCCTTTTATAAAATACAGATATTTTTTGTTAAAATTAGTTAAGTCAAATAAAATATAAATAAAATGAAAAAACAAAACGTTTCTACAGTTAAAATGCTTTTACATATTTAACATAAGGATTTTGCGACCAAGCAACATTTTAGCAGGTCAGACTTACATTGGCATTCATAGTGAGAGCAGCATTCATCATCATATTTCACTTCAATAGCAGGGAAGTTATTTGCACACACTACAGGCTTCGGAGCTGGACATTGTGTGTGGTTATAGGTCACTTTGCCATTATTGCATGTTCCTACACGACAGTTATTTTCCTTCCAAATGTCACCATTCTAAGAGGGGAATCATAGATTGGAATAAAAGGAAAAAAAAGATATGGTTGGTATTATAAAATAGAATACCATAGAAAAATCATATTACAAAATCTATTGCTTAACAATTGCGTATAGAATCAAAACATGTACCTTTCTCGGAGGATTTACATCAACACACTCTTTTCCACCACACTGGTGATGTTTGGTCACTACATGACAGCTCTCATTGCAGTACCCTGTGTAACAGTAGCCATCATAGTCCGTCTCATTGTAGACTATGGAGCCTGAAAATGAGGCACAGGAAGATTGTCGAAAATTAGTGTGACATATCACATACATGATATCATATACAATCTATCACATATTACACATATGTATACACTATTTATTGTATATCCCATAGATATATGTAGACTTTCTCACAATATTTTACCAAATCAAATAGTTCTTTTAGACATTAAGTTTAGTAGTCACTATAGTTTCTCTTTGACAGATAAAGTGGCAGCTGTACACAGATGCTCATGCTTTGGCAACTAAGAACATATTGCACAGTACCCTGAGCAAATGAGCTAATTCAGTTGCGCTGGCATTGTAAATCTACACAAATGTTATTTGAAAATTAACTTTGCTAATGAAACAAAGTGATGCCATTGACCTATTTCAAAACACTTTGACTTTGCTGACCTCTGTGGAAACAGAGAGCCAGAGAGTCCAAAACAGAGAAAACTGTCAAAGGCTCTAAAATATGTTACATCATCTACCTTTATTTAGTAATTCGGTAATGTAATGAAATGTCCCTCTCTCTCTCCATCTGTACACACTCATATCCCATCATTGCTTGTTACTAATTCAACTTCTTCCCGTAGTTGTATTCTTTCTTTCCTCTCTCCCTCTTTTGCTTTCTGCAGATGTTTCTGCCTCCAGAGCTGTAGAGTCTGGATCTGTGGTTGCACCTGCTGCCCCTGTGTTCCTGCTCACCAACCACTGCTGCTATTATTGTTATTGCTCTCATTATTAGTATTACTATTATTATATTGCTACTTGTATTCTTCTTATTAATAATAACAATAGAATAGAAAGCCGTTATTGTCATTGTACACAGTACAATGAGATCAATACTATTACCACAACTATTTCTTTAAATTTCTATGTAGAAATGTACTGTATTGTATATTCTCTTTTCTCCTGCTCTCTCTTCTGCTCCCCCCGCCCCCATTTGAGGCAGATGACCGCCCAGCAGATGACCTAGAGCCTGGTTCTGCTCGAGGTTTCTACCTATTTTCCTTGCCACTGTCGCGTAGTGTTTGCTCATGCTGGAAACTGCTGGGTCTATGGAAATATAAAGAGTTCTAGACCTGCTCTAAAAAAAAAAATACCCTGAGATAACTTTGTTATGATATGGTGTTATATGAATAAAACTGAAATAAATGAATCTACTGGAGACTATATTCTCTGCTGTGAACACCAGATATAGGGTTGTATGCTTTCTTTTTACCAATGCTGAAAATGTTTAAAAACAAAAAGTCTCTTGTGGCAATATATTAGTAGATGTTTTTACGGAATCATAAAGACTTTTGATTGAAAGAACACTAGTTTATTACAACTTGGGTTTTATTTGCATAGCTCTTGCCATTTAATTTATAACACTGTACTCACCAAAGTAACTGATGAGCTCTAAGAATAGGACACTAATAATTGGTCAGAGCAAACAACTCAATAGTTTGTCCAGATCACCCAAACCACTTTATTTGGAAATAAAACCAAATCTAAAAAACGGAAATGTCTGCCAACGTAGTTTATATTTTGTGTTCTCAAATGCCAATGTTCTCTTGCACTTTACTTTCAAATTGGGATATTTGATACAATTACTTCAGAGCACCAGAAGACCATTACAGGCATATTTTAGTTATGCCCCAAATACCTTGCTGCCTATTTTACATTGTAAAGAGCAATGAACCACAATTTACAATCACAAATGGGTCTGCAATAGAAGTGACTCACTACAAGATAAATGTTGTATTTATTAATGAGTACTTACCAGGGAGAAACTCTTTACCATTATGAAAGCAATGGCAAATCTGTGGCTGAGAATGTGGCTCAGTTAGTGGTTGAGAGGTTCCTCCTGTCACAACATCAATTGTGGTAATTGTAGTGGTTTTAGAGGTAGCTGTAGATGGTCGAGCTTTAGATGTTTCACTTGTGGTAGAAAACGTAATGGTTGTAGGTGTTGAATGTGTAGTTAGGACTGTAGTAGAAGGCTGAGACGTAGTTGTTGTTTCAGTTGTGGTAGAAGGTGTAGTGGTTTTAGTAGTAGTTGTAATTGGCTGAGTTGTAGTTGTTGTTTCAGTTGTGGTAGAAGGTGTAGTGTTTGTAGAAGGTGCTGTAGTTGGAATTGTAGTAGAAGGAGTTGGTGTTGGACACCCACAGCATTTCAATTTAATTTCATAATCAAAGCACTCTTGTTGAAGTCCTTGTTGTTTGTTATTGCATATGAGACCAACATCTGCATTGCAAGTCACAGCTTGCCCCACCTGTGACATGGACAAACCTGGATAAAGAACAGCTCTACATTGGACTTCTTCTGGAGCTGAGCAAACAAGATGACCAGCAGAGATAAT
>JAVQJL010096239.1:0-21478 GCA_036024295.1 Nannoperca obscura
ATTGGAAGCTATAGGAAGCGTTTAGAGGCTGTTATTTCTGCAAAAGGAGGATCTACTAAATATTGATGTAATTTTTCTGTTGGGGTGCCCAAATTTATGCACCTGCCTACTTTTGTTTAATTAATTATTGCACACTTTCTGTAAATCCTATAAACTTCATTTCACTTCTCAAATATCACTATGTTTGTCTGCTATATAACTGAAATTGCTGATCCGAACAACCAATGATTTATAAAGGAAAATCTTGAAAATGATCAGGGGTGCCCAAACTTTTGCATGCCACTGTATAACTAGGTAGGAAAACATAGTGTATTTGATTATGTCTGGACACTGTTTTTTGCAATCACTGTCATTACTGTGGAGGCAGAGCAGTGTTGACCACCACAGATGTTTCAATTTCCTCTCATCTTCCATCAATATGAGCGGACAGCTTTTGTTGGGAGGTTTCCAAGAACATGTGTTTTAATTGTCCATCCGTGTGGAAGCTTTTCTTTTTTTTTTTTTTACACTTTAGACCACTTTTTTATTCTATTTTACCACATACCTTTGAGCCAGAGGTTCTGTAGTTAGAGAGTAGATTCCATGCTGTTTAGCCAGCATATGCTGGTGTTGTAGGTGTCCATGATCCAAGAATTAGTTGTGCAGATGCTGAGGTAAAGGTTATATGAATGTGGCAACATCTCCCTTGTGTCTCATTAATAAGAATATTGTTTTGAAAAACCAAGTAGCTAACGAGGAAAAGAAAACAAATCAATTTGAATCTATTGTACGAAATTGGTAAAACATAGATTTGCAAAAACACCAACAAGCACACTCACTTGCATACGCTGTACTGGGATGCATCAGTACAAAAGTGTTTTGCAAGACAGAACCACCCACACGTGAACTTAAGGTGACAGTTTCTGGCAGATTTTCTTCTTGTTACCAGAAGTTGCTTTGCCTCTTGAAGAAACTTCTTTCTACCTTTTTTTGTTGACCTGACTATATTTTATTGCAGTGTTGTTTTGAAGATGTATACCCATATGCTATGCCTCATAGGTCAGGAATTGTCTCTCAAATGGTCAGCGAATATCTATTTACCAAGAAAAGATAGCCTTCTCCCTTCCTCTCAAGCCCCGCTGCTCCTCTCTTGTTTGTTTGTTCTTCCAGTCCCCTCTAGCACAAGGGTCAACTTGAGTCATGTAAATACTTTTTGCTGGCTTTTAAATAACAGTATGGGCTGAGAGAAGAGAGGTAATATCTGCAGCCTGAGTCTTATTGCATTAAATATGCAGCCTATTGCATTACTGTCCTGCTGCGTGAGGCCAGGGCCCCCCCACAAATCGTTTTTATTAAGTCAAATTTCTTATGGAGTGTAACCTCTGCTTTGCTCCACATACATTTAACTGAATTTCAGATGAAAACATATGAGTAGTTTGTACAATATCTCTAACATTGAGCATCTGCTCTATGTGGATGTGCTGGTATGGATATGTTGGCAGGTTGGGGTCTTGAAGCACTGATTCAGAGACAGGCTGCTGACTAATTCCTTACACAAAGAGGTCAAAAGTACCACTCTGCTCTCTGGTGTCCATACCAACAGCCTGGGAGAGTGTTAGACGAAATGGATACTGACAGAGGAGAGAAGGAGGAGAGCTGACTGAGCTTACTGGGCCTCAGAGCCAGGATTAGCCTCTTTGCCCTTGTCTGTGCAGGGCATGAGCAGGAGAGAGAGGAGGGATGCGTAGTGGGGCCAAAAGGGTGGGTGGACATGATGTATAAAGCAAGAATTGGGGAATCAAAGACATTGGGACAGAAATGCAGTTGGGAGAGAGAGAGAGAAAAGACAGAGAAGTACATTTCAAAGAAATGTACTCTGTGTGGAAGAAGTCATGTATTTAGAATTCTAGACTTAAAAACTGCTCAAGTTCAACTCTCTGCTTTTAACTAGAGGGGCCATCAGCGGGGTCAGTGGCTTGTAAAGAACAAAGAAAGGGCTGGCCTCCATCTCATCATATTCTGCTCAAAATCTAGTTTGCACGTCAACATGTGTTTTATCAGGACCAATATGGCTGTCTTGACACTTGTTCAATATCTAAATGACAAATGACTTTTGTGTCATTTTCAGAAAAAAACTAAAAACAAACAGGATGTTGCTAGTTTACCCCCCCCCCCCCCTTTTTTAATAACTATGGTTCCCAGCTAAATCTGAGGCATCACATGATGATAAATAGAATGAGTGAGATTCCAAAACATTTTTTTCCTTCTTCTTCTTTATAATGAAAAACTGGATTTTAGCCTTTCAGACTTAAAAGCAAGAGTGTTACTGTTGAAAAAAGAAAAAACAAAATCACCCGCTTCAAATGAAATGTTAAATTCATACACAATAAAATGAACCGTTGCTCAGTTCAGTACACTCGGTATGACCAGTAGCCAGTGGCCAGTATTAACTATCTTTAGATGAGTACTGCTGTGACATTGCCCAGTCAGTTATCTGACTTGATGGCTCTTCTTTACTTGAGCTGCACATTTTAGCTTTCATAGACATATTAAACCTTAGACCTGTGCCATTAAGCCCACTTTCTTAATGCAATTACATTTGCGGCAAAATGTGACCTATTCGTACATTATGTAAAATGCACTGAACAGGCCGGTAGCAGCTCTCACCCCTGGCCTGCTCTATTCAATCACTGGGAGACACACAGGAAGTACAACAAATTGGAGGCTCAGACAAGGCATGACGTTTTGTCACTTAGTTTAAAAGTCTATTAAAACATCATAACAATGAAGGCTGTAACCATTTGGAGTTTACCCCATGCACTTGTTATTGATCCTGTTAGCTCTTCACGACAATTAGGAGCAAAAGAAATTCAGTTCATTGGATTACTTAAATATTATCACATTATTGCTTACTGCAGTCACAACACAGCCAAAGCCTAGAGCAACATCAGTGGTGCTTTTTGTTTTGTTGTTTTCTGTACTGACCTCCACAAAATGCCCATGAGATACTGAGTTCAAAAGAGCCGCTAAATTCTTTTCAACAACAAAGCTCTCCTTGAACAGCAGGGGTAGGAATAGCTAAAAAGACTCCTGAGACAGATTGGTTGTAATTTAGATATCAAGGCTAACACACTGCCAATTCTTTACCAAACCCACCATGGAAGGGGTTGCTAAGATTAGAAGTGTGTGTTTATGTGATAAGAACAGTGACCAATGCACTGACTCTAACACAAAGAGAGATATACTGCAGACAGATATATATTTTTAATGTTCTGTTGTCTTCTGTTCATGCTCCGTTCTGCTTTGCTCCGTTGTGCATAGGTGTTCTTTGCTCGAGAGTGTGTTTGCATTTGTGTCTCTGTGTGGGTGAGTACAATTAGGAGGACACCGTGGGGGACTTAGGCTGGAGCATGTGTTGGTTTGTGTGTGTTGTTTTAGCCCAGTTCAGAAAAACTAACTGTCAAGAGAGCAAAAAGAAAAGAGAAGAGAGAAAAATGGAAAGAAAATTAAGAGAATATGGAGCATTAATAGCAGGAAAAGTAAGAACAGCAGAGGAAGGTTTAATGGGACTGGGGGTCTGGTGCATCCCATGTGCTTAATGGGTGACTGATCAATAAGCTAGTGTAATTAATACCAAGGAACAGCGATGAAATATTGAATAGGATCTTACATACAGTCTCTTACTTTGATTCTGTCTCCTGCCGTCTTTTTTTTCTCTTCTAATTATCTCTCTTTGAACAAATACTATCCTTGTCCGATCAATTTTCACAAATTAGGCAATCTTTAAAAGAATATGAAATTCTGTCTTTTCATTTCACAATACAATGTTGGGTGCTACCAGTTCAAACAAGGCAATTTTAGCAGCATGATGCTTTCTATGATGAATATTGCTGCGGGGGTTATTATCTGACAGATCACTTGCTGCTTTTTCACTATATGCCTTAGCCTTCCTCTCCTTTTATCGGAAGTTGTTGAAATATTACTGATATTTGCACATGTGCCTGCTGCATGGTATACGAGCCGCACTTGCTTTCTCATCTAGCAAGAAGTTTGATGGCTTTGCAGAACGCCAGTGGCCCATAAACGCTTGGCCCTTGGGATGAAGGCAGCACTATAATGTTGCAATGCCTCTTCCTGCACACAGAAGGTTATTGTATTGTACAACTAGTGTGCATGGCTTAGACAGTGAAACGTACGGAATGATTATTTTGATCCCCAAGCCATCTTGACTGAAACTACCCTTGCCCTTCTTGCTTACACCCTAACTCCATTACCTATTGATTTCCTCTCTTCAGAAATGCTCAGCAAGGTCATAGAAACCTTTGAAGTTCTCAGCTGTCTCTACTCTTTCTTGGCCTCCATTCTTTCCCACTCACTCTCCGCTGTTTTCTTTGTTATTAGTCTCTTCCTCCAGTCTTCCTCCTCACCCTGTCAATCATGCATGCCCATCACGACCAAGCCTACCTGTGCCAAACAAGTTATTCTGTTCTCTGGGGAACCGAGGAGAGGGAGAAAAGGGGAGAAGTGTGGAGAAGGGCATAGACGTGCATATTGGGGAAGAGCAAAGCATATTGCATTTACAACAGGAGTTATGCTGTCGGATTCAGCCTGACATGAATGCTGACGCCACGGGGGAGATAAAGACCGGGGAGAAAAGACAAGCAGTAGTATTCTGTTTCAACTTCATGTTAGATTATCATATGATTTAGACTTATATCCAAAATATGCCACAGTGCTGCACTCCCTGGCCTGGATTTGAACTTTGTTTTCTTTTAGAAATATTTTTTTTTGCTGTTGTTTTGAATAAACATGAAAATAAAACAAGAGTATTATATATAATTTGGAGAAAGCACAGTTCAGTTTTCTCAATAAATTTTTTTAGGCAGATGTCAAAATTGGCACCTGAGTATGGTGTGTGTGTGTGTGTGTGTGTGTGTGCGCGTGTGCATGCGTGTGCGCGTGTGTGTGTGTGTGCCTGCCTGCAATTGTCAGGAGACAGTAAAACAGAGAGAGAGGGAGCATGATTTTGTGCCTTTGTTTGTGTGTCCTCCAACTGTGCTTTTCGGTGTGATCCAGCCCTGTTTTTCTGCTAGTGATAGTCGTACCTCAAGGAATCAGTGTGACTGCTAACCTCATTCGTTTTCATTTGTGCTGCTCAGCTGAACACTGGAACTAAGTTTGGAAGCCGTCCAACATCCTGCCTGCTTTTCGTAAACAACTTCTACAAAGGCTTAGAGAAGAGAACGAAAAATTTGGCATGGAACTAAAGCAGCTCAAATCCAAGAAACGGAGTGACGACAGAAGGGAAGAATACTGGATGAAATGGATGGTTATGGATTGCAGAGTAAGGCAGAGGTGCTGAAATGAATCAGCACTACCTGGATCAACAGCAGTATTTGGATTTAAATGGTAGAAGTGCCAGACCCCAAATAAAACAAGACATTTTCAAAGGATTATCACAGGAAGCGTAATACGTTTTTTGTGTTTTTTCATATCATTTCTTCCACCCACAATTTGCTCGTTCTAATTAATTTTTCGTCTTCTTGCTCTGACAACTGCTGAGGTCAGACAATAAAGGGCCATGCATCCCCCAAATACAGCTAAACACATTAGCTCTATCATTCCAACCAGCACTGTCTCTCCTAGCCACGAATCTCTCTTCATGAGCTTGCCCTTCATCTGACTTTTGAGCTAATTTGGAACACAAACACTGGTTCAGAGAAATCTTGCCAGCAGTAGAAGTGGTAATGAGGATTCGGATGAGGGAGGAAGTGAATGAGGAATCTCAGAGCTGTCCTTCTAGCCAAGCCTGCCGAGCAAATAAAAAAAAGCAGTCAGCATCCATGGCCATGCAGAGAAGAAGTGTCTTATGTCTCCACAAGACCAGAACACGTGTCCTTTATTATACCAGGAACAAAACAAAATTATCTAGAAATAGAAAAGAAAATGTAATAAATACAAATTTAGAATAAAGGATGATACTGCCTTTGTGAAGTTCCAGATGAAGTTCAATGTATCCCTCCACAGCTGCATGTTTTTGTATCTTTTATGTGTTGCTACAGCTTGAAGCCATGTCTGTTTTTTTCCCTGGACTCTAATGAATGCGATATACTATGCAAAATAAGCTTTGGGTGGTTAGGGCTCTGCTCTACTGTCCAGGTAAACAAAAGCTTCCCAGGCTATAGACACAAAGATCGGGCACTATCCCAGCTTCCTCCCGCATTCAGTGGATTACATTTCATCCTGGAGATGGGCGCTCCAAACCCTCGTGGTTGTTATGCCTCGCCCTCCCCACTCGCTACACATAATCGCTGCAGCTTGAAAGAGCTCATAAATCAGCCTACCCCAATATATTGTAGAGGGAAAAATGTGCGCCCCTGGCATTTGAGATGGCACAATGCCAACCTATGAGCAGGCCAATTCCACCCTTTGTATTCAGCAGAGAGAAAAAACAGAAAGACTGTTTGGTGGCTTGCTTTGAGATGTCTAGTATGCCCACTCACTCTCCCCCCTGCTTGTGTGTGGGTTGTCCCATCCTTTTTTTTTTGTTCTGTAGTGTTTCAAATGTTTATAATGCTATTCCCTCACTGGCTTTAAATTCTAGTCTTATTTAACTAGTATCATAACAATGCCTTAGCTGTAATTGGTAGCTTTTCCTTTCTTTGTCTCCAATAAGTACAATCACAGGAGTAGCTCTCACACAAAGCCACATTTGAAAATTTAAGCTTTTGTAATATAATGCAAATTACTGGACAGGGATAATCCATGACTAGTAAAGGTCTAAAAGAGGATACTGTGTTTCACACAGATGTGGCTCTTTATTAGAAACTGTACATAGTGATGGCTGTGCTGCAATGTCTTTCTTTGTTGCCATCAGGCTTTAACATTTTAACTTCACAGTGATTGAGCTCAATCAATATCTTTTATTTTCTGATGCCTTCAACTGCATCTACCTGCTATCTTGATTTTCTTTTTCTGCCAGAGATCAATGTGTTTGAGTTAAAGCTAGGGGTTAGTGCTAAACAGAGGGTGCCAGGCATTGATGCTCTGCCAGCTCGTCACTCATTCTCAAGCCTGTCCTGAGAGACAAGACCTGTGGCTTGCTTAGGCTGATCAATGGCAGAATCCATAGAAACACTCTCCCATACAAGTAGTTTTTTTGTCATTAAAGTGTAACTACACCCTCAAATTCTACTAGAAAGCTCTCTCCTGGCATATTTAAAAAAAAAATGCAATGAGTGAGCTTACAACAACTGTAGGAGGCATGGCTACGTAGTGTGTGGGACAGGGCAGACCGACTGACACTGATTAGAGTCTTTTTTTATATACATTTGAAGAAGTAGAAAAGTGCCAACCGGTTGACTCTATGTCAGCATTGGTTCCAGGCAGATTTAAAACAATAGATGGCGTGTTGAACCATTTTCTATCCATGAAATGACGATTCTTATAAATTTGGCAAGACACCAGCATTGATGTGTTTCATCACAGTGCACGATTATCTATTATCCATAGTTTACAGCTCAAAAAACACATTTAAGTCTGCAGTACCTTTAACTTATTTTCTTCTTCCATCAGTAATTTGCAAAATACAATAAGCATTACTGGACAAAAGTATCATTAATTAATCTGTATAAGACAGCAGGTAATTGACTGTTAGAACCTTGCATAAATGGTTGAATGGTTTTCTGTTTGCTGCACACATAAACAAATAAACTAATCCATTGTTCTTCTTTCCACCACATCCCCCAACCCTCCATCTGTCCTTAGCTAAGGTCAAGTCAAAGTGTGCCCCTACATTCTTCGCCTGCGCTAATGGTGTCCACTGCATCATCGGACGCTTCCACTGTAACGGCTTCAATGACTGTCCTGATGGGAGTGACGAGGAGAACTGCAGTGAGTCTCACACGACAACCAACAGTAGCAATCTCTCTAATGCCATGTCCACAAGTCAGCCTGTTCAATGATACTGTCCCCCAGCCGTAACAGTTTATACTGCTGCAACTGTACTGGTCATACAGCCAGTGGTTTGTTGAGTACTGCATATGTACTTTACTCAAGTAGAAATATTCCTGTAAAATCTGAGAAAAGTATTAAAGGAGCAGACCAGCAATTTTACTTTTAGATCATCTGTGGCTCTGGAGGAGCTTTTTCAACCTGAAGGAAATAACTATGCTGATGGGTGTGGAGTTAGGTCAGGGGGTTAAGGTACAATGTTTATTAACCAGACAGGGAGAGGTCAAACAAAACAGATGCTATTGGTTGCATTATGGGAAAAGTAGGAAGTGCTTTTGGAGCTTGAGCCACACTAAGAAATAAAAATAATATCTGTTGCTTCAATTGTGACAATTCTATTTTGATTGGCAAAACATTATGGAAGTGCAATACTAAACCTCTGGAGTACCCCTTTAAGTTAAAAATATTCATTCTTAATGAACTACAAAAGAAAAAAATCCCTAAACAATCTTGCACATAATTTAAATGGGCCAGTGCAAAATAATGATTAAAAACTAAGCCAAATAAGATAACAATGACCACACTTCTGTACACCTTTCAAACTTTTATCTCTCTGTGAACAAAAAAATTAGAAGACCTTGCTTATAAAACTGAGTTGACATCCCAGCGTCCATCTTTGGATTCATTTTTTTATGTTTTCCTGCTGGCACAGCACATGATCATCATGTATTGGAATTGTATTTTACTTTGAATGTACTGTATTTGATAATGTACAGAGAAAATCTGTTTCTAGAGTTAATGCTCTTTTCGATTCTGCCATTTGCAGCAATGTACTTACCTATAGCACTTGTGATTCATCACCCGCCCTTACAAGTCTGATGAGACATCTTGTTGTTTTTGATCATGGTTCTATGCACTTTATGTAAAGCTTTTATTTGGAATTCACTTTGGATAAAAGCGTCTGCTAAATGCCTAAATGTAATGTATCTGTTGCCTTTTTTTAGATTGGTTATGAACAGTGTGGGTCAGAGATTGCCACTAGAATTTGTTTTCAGCCTTGTTTCTTTTGTTCTGCTTTAGTTTTTGTAACACCAGAACAGTCTTGTTCGTACATTGTACAAGCAATGAGTGTAAAGCCAGCAGATGTCCCTCCCTTCAGAGGAATTTTTTTTGTAAAGAATTCAATTTCTGCACTGTTGCTGTCCCCTCCACCGAATCCTGCAGTAAGAGTAGATACATTCTGTTAACTTTTTAAAAGATTGGGTCATGTTTTATTTGTTTGCATTGCTCCATAACTCCTGACTCTGCAGCCCTGGGTCCAGCTTTGCCTTTTAGACAGTTTAATACCCATGTTGTACTAAATGAAAGGACAAGCAGGGCACCATGATCCAGGTGTAGGCTATATTATCAGGTCCTCACATGACCCCATCCCTGCTTTCCCAGTGGGGGAGTGCGCATCAAGCCAATCACTCCCCATTGTCAGAGGCAGTGTTCCTAGCCTGCAGGGCCCCATGCTCACAAATCTAATCTAGACATTTAAATGGAGCTTTGCTCCACTCTCGCAGCACACACTGCGTCATGACTGTGTAATTTTATGGATCTTCTCACAAGATAATTCTGCCTCATTTTGCAGGAGCTAGAACAAAGACAAAACCAGAATGTCTGCTAAAAGGAAGTGGTAGTGCTTTTGATTTTGTGATTTTTATGTTGATCTTTATCAGACTCCTCAGATCACACTGTTTTTAAGGTTTAATTTATTCTTTGAAAATCCCCATGAAAATGTAATAGTCATGTTATTCTTTTAAATTTAATCAACCAAGTGTTGTAGACAGGGTGGGATCAATAAATTACAAAAACAACCTTTAACAAATTGCACAAACTACCACTACAGATTAATAACTTAATTTGCTTTTAAATCATATGTCACTCACAGTGTTTCTCAGGGAACTTTGAAACCTCTAACTGTAACCCTGTTGAACTAACACTTGACCTCTGACCTGACAGCAGGTAACCCATTGGTGTGCTCGCCGGCTCGCTTCAAGTGTCGAAATGGCCACTGTGTAGACCGCAGCTTCTTGTGTAATGGCCAGGACAACTGCCAGGACAACAGTGACGAAGAGCTCTGCCTAACTACAGCAGGTAAGCTATTAAGTCAAATGTGTCAGGTGGTCATGTATGAAGAAAAGAAAGAGGAGGTTTTTTTCAAACTGGAAATGGAACTATTCATGCACCGGTGCTGAGGATGATTTACTGTCAAACTCAAACTTCTAAAACAGTTTTTATTTGTTGGTTAACTGACCAACATTTCACCTAAATTCAAAATACAGAAAAAGACAACAGGCGATGAAACATTAAGAATCTGGAATTATTCCTGTGAGCACATTGAACAGCTGCAGCAGCAAACTGTGAAAGGATACAGCCAAATCAATCACACAGCACAAAACTTTTTGGATTACATGGGTGTTTAAAAGACACAGTTATAGCGTACATACATATATGATGTGTAAAAATATGTACTATGATACAATGTTTCATCAGACCAGTGTTCTACAAGGAGCTATATAGTGTCAGAAAGTGAAAAGGCATTTGCATGCGGTATAAACACTAATAAGAGAATTAAAATTCACTTTTCAGAAGTAGATCGTTTGTGCACATAATGTGCAAGTGAATTATAGGCTGTTCAGTCCAGATGGAGAGACCATATGTCTGACAATATGTGTATTAATGTATGTTTATTATCTCTCAACTAAACTACACTTTTTGAATGAGTATATTATACAAACTAGAAAGCTGTGTCTAAGACATATACCACTAACAGGTTTATTGCATGAGAAAAAATATGAATTGCTTAATCTTATGAAATGGAAGAGTAAGGTCTTTCTTAATCTCAGTGAGACTGCCTAACTAAATAACCCTTTAAATTAAAAATAACTTGCAGAATTAAAGAACTGACTGTGAAAATGTTCAAAAAAGTAACAACATACTAGGAATCACTTCATGTGGACATACAATTAGCAGACCCTTTCTCATGTACTACTAATTACTCAATATCCAAAAAACGGCCATGTGCATGATAATCTTTTATGGAGAGATTTTGGAGATAGTAGGGAAAACACTGTACACAACACACTAGAAGCCTTAATGTGCTGTGATTTAGACTGTCAGAAATAGCCTAGCTGCAGAGACACCAATTAGGCTGGATGAGTTAGATAAGTTTTCTTTCACAGTTAAAAGGGGAAGTCTTTAAATAGTAATCTTTATCTTCATGAACTTCACTTAATTCAAAGTTAATTCACAACAACACAAATTTGAATGAGGCTAGGTGTTAACCACTCTCACTTTCATCTGTTTCAGTTTTTACATTTTCAGAACAGGTGGAAGATTACAAACAGTATTTAGCTTTTCTATTAAACTCGATTAAATGATGATGGATGAGTAGAAAGATTATGTCACTCATTATGTCACTTCTTCTGAAAAACATCACTTAGGAAATGACAGATTCAACTTCATGCCAAAGAAGACATGAGCTGCTGTGATTTTGTTCTCCCAACTTTGAAGAACATTCCTCACTATGTCTACTGAACACACAAAAACACACCATGGCATCGTCAGTGTAATGTTGTGAAATACTCTGATATTGATGACATTGTGCAGATTGTAACACAAATAGCAGTAGTATCATCTCTGACAGTGAGTCTGATGTCTTCATGTATAGAATGTCTTATTCGTTGGCAGGTACCACTTACATCTGGCATGCCATTCCTGTTCCACTTCTCACAGCCACAACAGTCAGCTTCTGTCAAAACTTAAGCCAACATGATTTCTGCCAGCAGTCCAACCCTGATGCGCATATAACCCCAGGCAACCAAATATGGACCAATGACAGCGTTCATTCTTTTGTTAAAAAAGAAAATTCATGTGTATCCCTATCCTTCTGTCCACATGCTGCTGTCACATTGATTTACTCTATAGTAAAAAAAATGTCTGTCAGACATAACAAAACTAAAAACAGGTAACCCAGGTAACAATAACCTGTCAGCATCTATAGCTACACAAGACAGTAATGGTATTACCAATACTGAAATAGGCAAAGTCAGCAGGAAGCTGATCAAAACTCAAGATGCGAAACATGTCAGATAAACAGGGAAGGAGCTCCGCGGCAGTGGCACATTAGCCTTCAGAATATGAAGACAGAAAAACCTGGTGAAACTGTTCAACACCATGTTTTCTGTTAAATAAAATGAAACTGTTCAGTTTTTCCTCAGCTGTGAAAAATGCCTCTGCTCTGACACTATTTACAAACCACAGATTGGATAATGGTTGCAGAAGATAATTATTCTACTTCTTATAATTTAGCCTACAAATGTATTACCTCCCAAATCTAAATTTGATATGCTAATGCTGATTTAGTAAAATTTGCATTATTTGTACCTGTGTGTGTTCGCGAGAGAGGCAGAGAGAGTCCATCCATCATCACAAGGCCGTCCTTTTCAGACTCAGTGCAGAGCTACAGAATGCTGAATAGATCTGTATAGTGATGCATAAATATTCATTGATATCTGTGTCCACTGCACTCAATTTTCTTGTTGACAAGTGAACAATACCAACTCCGGTTCTGACTGGCAGAATGTTGCTGCGTCTGAGACGTTAGATCTCAAAATGCAGTCTTCACAACAAATACTGGATACTGTGAGAAGAGTTATGAACAGACAGTTCACTTTTAGCAGAAAACCTAATATTGGATGAGTTTGAAAAATGTTTGCTCATGTTAAATGCAGTTAAAAATAAAGGTAGACATCATTATCTGTTAGAAAACATCTAACATTGTTTCATAGAATGTTTTTGCACTTCAATATGGGCTCAGTGAAGATCTAAGGAGTACTTTATGATATATAATATAGCCAGAGTACAAATATTCTACTCCATTTTCTACAAAAATAAAGTGTTCTGCCTAGCAGCAATTTTATTAAAATGCCTGCTATGGTTGGCTTAGCTTCTCAGACTGTCTCCATTTCTGCGATGTTTTTAGGTGTCTAGTGATAGTACCACATTTTATCTATTTCTTATCATAAAATTGCCAGAATTTAACAGCTATGCAGCAGAGTAGTTCTGCATGTTTTCAATTCAGCTTCCACAGAAATGTACCAGTGCACTTACCTCTAACCTGAGTGTGTTTGGAAGTGTTGCTATATTCCTCTGTCTGCACTGATTGTATAGTAGTATTTGTATGAATGGTGCGTAAATGACCTAAATGTTATCCCGCTTATTTTGCCGCTGAAAACTTGTGTAACGCAGCGTAAAGTACAAGCGTTGAGAAGTTGTGAGCTCCGTGTTGTTGTGACCTTCAGAACAGATCAAGGAAGAGCAGCTCAGTTTTTTTTATTTGTTTATTTTATTTTTTTACTTTATCATCACTCTCTGTGCTTCGGAGGGAGTGAAGGCATCGCATTGCTTCCCTGTGTGCACTCACACACACTCGCACACATACTCACCTTACATTCTGCTCTGACTTTGCCTCTCTCTATAATAAGCACAGACCTGCAGGTGACAGATAAGGCATACAATATCCGCTCTAAGCCACCTGAGCACAGCATCTCCTTCCTCACTTTCTCTCCCGTACCTCTCCCTCTGTTCAACTCCTCTTCCTCCTTACCCATAATTACTTGCTACAGTGTCTCCACGTGGTTTCTTCATTTGAATAGTCTAGTGAGAGATCAGTACGCAGCCTGCCAGTGGACAGATCAGCATGGTATATATACAGTAGCGTTTGGTTATCCTGCCCTAGAGGTGTCCGATAATTAGATGTACAGAAGCAGCACCATCCTCCTTTCTTTTTTATGCCTCCAGTGTTTTTATTTCCCATCAGAGTGATTTTAAACAATTTAGCAGAGTTAGACACAAACAGAGCAGCACAGAGCTGCTTTTACTGTTTATCATTTTATTTGATGGGTAATTGATTTTTGAAATAGCAGAGAGGTGGCAAAGTGGCAAACAGTGCAATGTAACAATACACAATCTTCTATAAATGCAATGGTGCAATCATTGCACAGTGAGATAGAAGGAGTGGGATGGGGGGACCCTGTAACAGATAACAGAAATAAAGAAATGGAAGGCACACCACATAAACATAATATAGTGAACCAGAAAGGGAGTTGCTAGTAGCAATGAATAGCAATGGGCAGGAAGATGGAGGTGAGCAAAGAGAGACAGGTGATTTGGTGGAGAAAGGCAAGGATTTTGATAGAACAGAGTGAGGGGTAGCGATAAGCCGGAGAGGATGAGAGCAGCATCTATCTGAAGTCAAGCCCCGAGGCCGAGCAGTGTAACTCGGGAAACAGAAATGACATGAAAGCCAGTTTTGCAAAGCTGAGCTTCTCTTTTCTCTCCCCGGTTTCCCAGTGTGCTTATTGCAGGGGATAGAGAGTGCAGTGCTGGGGCGCATGTTTGCCCCTGCAACGAATTGTTGTTGAAACACCGCCGCAGGGCACACAGGACACGGCCAGATACTGGGGGAGCCATTGCGGAGATCAAGCGAGCCACTCTGCATATCCAAGGAAACATGTGCAAGAGCAAACTCACACACACAAAGAGCCACAGTGCATCTCACAATGATTGTTCTGCATATTTAATTACAAAAGATAACTCTGCAACCTCGGGAAGAAACTTTCTGAAGGTCATGGCATTGACAAGTTTAAAGACACGGTACAAAAGTGATGAGCACAGAAGTAGATGCTTTTTTAAAAGTGGTTGAGAATCCCCTTAGAGTCATTTAAGAAAAGTAATTGATTTAAAATTCACACATCAGCGTCTCTCATTACGCATTAATTATCACAAGTAGACAAAGAGTATCAGATGGGGTGGTGTCTGTGGCAGACTGTGATAGTGATTTATTCTCACATCTCCTCTTCTCAAAGAATCTTCATCTAGTCATTTTCTTAACTGAAGTTGTTCTGAGAGAGAAAAAGTAACAGAGTGAGGGGAAGTGTAAGTGGTGTGCCTGTAGGAACAAAGGGCCAGAGGACAGTTTCAGGGCTTCAAAAGCTCTCAATGGCATTGTGTGTTTTTGAAGATAAGATATGCGTTGTGTGGTCACAAGCTTCAATGGCATTTGTTGTGGTTGCGTATGTGCATGTGTTTCAATGTGCATTTGTTCTTTCAGTGGGCAACAGACACATAAGTCCACAGTTTGTTATGTTCTTGTATATAAAAACCGTGTGACGCAGTGACAGTAAAGCTCTATAATCCTGCATTAAGTGTCAGGATGTACTGTAGCTTTCAAATAACATGAGGAAGATGAAGATTTATGCTTTCACTGCTGCATTTCCTCTAGATTATTTAGTTCAGTATCAGTGCAATAATTGGACAAATAATGGGTAAATTATTCCTTAAACTCATGAAGGCTGCACTACCTGTCTAACAATCACTTTGAAAGCATCAACACATCAATTGGAACAAAAGGGCCATCATCAATTGTGAAGAGCAAAATGGTTCAGAAATGTTCACATTCAGGACACATCTTGGAATACATTTGCACTGTTTGCTGGATAAATCTGTTTACATGTGATTTAAATTACAGTGCATTGTAAACAAAATTATGTATGGTGTTTCTGCTCAAGGGTGTCTTGTGGCACTCTTAGAATGAAGGAATCACACCCAAGGGTGGGCCTTTGTTTACATGCTGCTTCATTGTATTCTGAACAGAATGCATGTTTTGTAATGTCCAGACTCCTATAAATAGAGGCAGTAAGTCCTTCAGAAAACTAAAGAATTCTCATGCAGACTATCCTATATAGTCCATTAAGAATAACTGCCACAGCACAAGTTGTTGCATTATGATTTTTACCAGTGACCCTATCAGAGTAATTATTGGTCTACAGGTCACCAGAGAATTGTCAGTCAGAGTGAGATGTTGTGCAGCAAGCTGACAGTTAACATTAGTCTGCTACATGAGTTTACTATCAAAACATTGGCAGCTGACATCACCCTTGACCCTGATTGGTTTGACGAAATCTAAGCCAGCAAGACTTTTCTGGAAAACATGACTGTGTGTTATTGAACTTGCCAGTTTCTTGTGTACATTTTAATAAGCCTGTCAGTGCTTGTCAAGGGTATGTGGCTTATTGTTACAGCGTCTCTCCAACTAATACATTAATATGATCATAAGCTTTATTTCGGCCACCATCGCCACATATTTAATAACCCTCTCTATTCCCACCGACAGTACACAAAGAAGTTTTAGCCTTCTGGTTTGTGTATGGAGTGCTGCTTTCTGAGAAGTCAAATCCCTCATTTTAAACTCCAGGGATGCTCCCCTCCCACAGAGAGTAATCTGCAGCTTTCTATTTGTTATATCCTCCTAAGGCTGAGTAAGAACTACTCCATAGAACCACTAGCACGACATCTGCTGTTTTGCATAAGCACTGTGTATTCAACAACCTGTCTTCACAGCCCTGCCATTTACAGGGCCAATAAACACCAGTAATTCAGACAGGGCTGTATACGCAGTGACTGTCTGCTGACATCTAGCAGTAACTCCTGCCTCTCCATTAGCGTGCCAGTAAACTAGACATTAATATATTGTGTCAGTCTGATATATAAAGAACAAAGAATGTCAGAGTGATTAAAAGTCCCTCAGTCTGTATTCACTGTTGGTATCCTTTTCGCTTGCTAATAGCTTCTCACACAGCCCGTCCAACCCCATTGATTGCTGCCAGACTTTGGGTTGGAATAATATAGGTGCAATAGATTAAAATGACAAGTTAATCCATGTGCAATTTTTGTGGTAGAGACGTGTGTGACTCTGAGATGTTGGACTGCTCATGCCCTTCGTCAGTAGCACTCAGAGCACTGGCAGAGAGAAAAAGATGTGGGAGGGAGCGTGAAATGGCGTAGGGGAATATAATGGCAGTAGACTGAGGTGTGGGAGGGGAATGTAATAGTGCCAGTTTATCAGAGCCAACGCACACTTGACAGGCACAAATAGGGGAAGTTGCACATGTCACCGCCCATGGATTTGAACTCTGGAAAAGTTTCAGGTTTCTGCTTTTGTTAGCCTAAAGCATGTTCTCAAAGCAGTGTTGAGGGGGTCTCGGCTGTTGGTCTGCAAGAGGGGAAGGCCAAGCAATTGGCAAGATGTTGTTTTTTGCTGCTGGCAACGTTGAACTGAGAGGGCGCAGCTTCCTATTTCCATAATTAAAATTTTAGAACAAAATGTTTTCCAGTACAGTAACAGTGTATTTGTATATCTGGCAGTAGCATTTAGCATATATACTGCTGTTATCCATGGGTTCTTATGTGGAAATGAACACCATAGTTCACCCACCCATCTGCTGTGTGCATCCTGCTTTAAGTGTGTGTTGTCTGTGTTTTGTCTGAGAATATATCTGCACTTGTCACATCTTTCATTCCTTGTCATCCCTTCCCTCCGTCTCTCCCACTCACCAAGGCTAAGCGTCAGTCTTTTCAGAGCTCCTGTTGTTTAAGGGCCTCGTTGCCATTGGCTATGACCACACAGGAGGGTCACTTGCGGGACCAGAGTCTGCATGAATCATCGCTGTCCTTGAATCATTTCCAGTCAGCCGTTGCTGTTCAGGCTCCTGTAAAATAACAACCTTTCCCTCCTAAACCTATCCTCATTCTGTCACCATGGGGATGGTGGTCAAGCGACGACCTGCACCCACAGACAAGTGGAGGAATTTCACTCTGAACAATAGCTCTACTGTTGCTATTGGGTAGAGTTGTACATAGAATGTGCTTTTTTTTGTTTGCATGTGTTGTGGGCGCACTATTCATTTTTTTCCCATCACTTCTTGTTGCCATGCTTACTAGACTTCTACTTTAACAGCTTTTTGAATGAATGACTCAGAGGAAAGTTTAGATTTGCCATTATGAGATAATATAGCACAGGTGTCAATCTCTAATTGAGCTGGCTTGTTCCGTGATAGCCATGCATCAGCCAAAAACATTGAGTCATGGTGAATGATCTGATTTTGAACCATTAGATTACTTAAGTAACACTATAAAATGTAAAATGACAAAAAGGACAAAGACAAGCTCATTAGCTCGCTGATTTGTGCTTCTCCGATCACCACATTTGCATCAGAGTGCGTTAAGCCTGGCCTCAACTGCAATATTTCCCTGCTACATCGACTCTTGTCTTGAAAGACGTGCCCCTCTCTGGCCCCTCAGTACACAGTCATTGGTTGGCTGACAGCAGAAAGGAGGTGAGATCACCATGTGAAGTGTGCTTGAATGGGGCTCCCTCCCTCTAAGTATTTTTTTCCATCTCTGTGTCTAAATCATTTCAGTCATTTACAGTACCTACACGATTTTCACAGTACACTAGCTATTTCAGAGAAGTCTGCATTGTGCAAACTTCAGTGAGGCACACAAGGCCATTATCTTTCTTGAACAATATCACATTAAAGAAAGACCCAGATGCTGCAGCAGTGCTAGATATTGACTGCTCATTAGTCACCCTGCTAAAGTCCTCAATAGCTGTAAAAGTGGTGGCAGATACTTTGACTGCTTTTTTGAAAATGTTTAGAAATTATTAATGAAGTTCTTAATTTCTTCAGCGTGTAGTAAAAAGAACTTAAAAGGAAGATTTAATTTCTCCTTGTTTTTGGTTTCTCTCAGAAATGTTTCCATAAGTTTGTGACAGTTTGAGCCATGTTTTTTATCTCTGCTGGCTCTTTGGGGCCTTAGAAAATGGAAAAATGCTGTTTTGCATTTTTACTGCACTGAGTTAAAAAAAAAAGGAGAAAATTAAGAAACCAGGGCGAAGAGGTGCACTGAATATAATTTCATTCTCTTGGATAGCTTTGATGAATGTTGGAGAAATTTAGATAAAGTTATTTTCAGACATGTGTGACATATTCAGACATATTATGTGCCTCAATATAATTTCCCCCACACACAATTTTGTTCCACCATATTATCTTTTCTTCCGGCACGTCTAATGCACCCATACATAAGTAGCAGAGTCACTTAGTAGAATTACAACTCTAGGCTGCTGGAGTAAATCACAGTGTGATACTTTTGGCGTCACAGTTTGCAGGGCTGAAAGACTGGCAAAGCAAACAACAGAAGCTGAAATATAAATATATAATGGGATCAATCAAGACTTGCGTCAGGTGCTCCATTGCATCTCATCAGAAGAAGTGGGGCCCTAAATGCCACTCCTCAAGACTACAAAATACCACTGATTGGCTGTCACGTTGCTAGGGCTTTGGATCACTAATCACATCTTCTAGTCTCATTGCTGAATGCTGTAATACCTTTTCATGCATGAGTTCTCCATGATGTGCATTTCTGTATTGGTTACCTGACAGTAACTAATCCGATGTTAATTATTACTAAGAGGCAGCATTATCCTCACATGCATCTACTAAAGTGGCAATGGACCAACATTGTGTTGTAGCTATTGGGAATAAACAGATAGACACCCTTGAGTGATGCATTAGGTGTCAGTCAGCTCTCACTATAATGGGCCAGATTATTTTCAGCAAAATGCTTTTTCTGCCAGTACTGTAAGTGTGCATTCACCCATGATATGGTTGAGCTGAGGGTGTTGCTCGACAGACAAAGAGCCATGGTAATTCTGAAGGTGTGATAGAATGCAGATGTGTGTTTGGCCATGGTGACAAAGGTGACGGTGCAATGGTGCGAGTGTGTTATGAGGTTCAAGCGTCCATATATGTGTTTGGTGTGTGTGTGTGCATCCATCATGAAAATGCATGAAGAAGGAAGGCTTAAGTGGAAGGAAGGAAAAGGAAGAGTGCCCTGTAGAGAGAAAAGAGAGATTGCATGTCAGAGAGTGTGAGAGATAGAAATGTGAGAGGACGGTCGGGAAGGGTTAGGGGGTAGAATATAGAATGAAAAAAAAAGAGGAAATGTGAGTGTGAAGAGGGTGGAGCAGAAGAGTGAATGAAAGCACAAAGGGAGAGAGAGATAGAGAGCAAGAGGGAAGCTGATGAAGATGAGGGATTAGGGAGAGTGGCAAAGCCATTGTGGAAAAATAGATAAAACCCTCTGGACTCATTGTGTAGAATGAAGGCAAAGAAGAAGGGAGGAAAAAAAACAGGGAGTGGTGGTCATGGGTGCTGGTAGAGAGAGAACTACTCACTAAAGAGGGTACAGAGAGGAACTGAGTGGAGGAAAGGATGAGAAAGTAAGCAGGAAATAAGGTGAAAGAATGGACTGGCAGAAACCAGAGAGGCAGGTGCAGGAAGCAAAGGTAAGAGCAGAACAGAGAGGATGTGGGGAACGGTAAACAACAAAGTGAGTGATCAGGATGAGTGGATTGAAGTCGAGCCAGTGTGGTGAGGTGGGAATAAAACAAAGCAGGGTAGACAAAAAAAGAGAGAAAGTAAAGATGAAAACAGCAAACAAAATGCAGAACAGGCAGGTGAATGATGACAGGAGAGCAGAGGGACGAGAGACTAGAGAGTATGAGATTTTGAAAGGGTCATACTACTACTCAGAGATTGAATAGGGGGCCTGGATTAGTCCCTGCATGCAAAAGGGGTCTCATTCATGGTAATTACTGGATTCTGCACCATCTTTTTCAATTACTGTCTTCTCTTTCTTTTTCTTATTGCTCTCCCTCCTCTGTCTCTCTGACTCCCTTGGCTCATGTACTATTAACCTCCCATCAACGTTTCTCAGTTTTGGCGTTTGGCTCCCATATCCACCCTTTTTTCATCACTTCTTTTTACCATTTCACCTCCTCGTGCACCACTGTCTTGTCTCCTCTCATCATGGGCTTTCTCCTCTCTGCCCTTTGCTCTTGCTTCCTCTGGCAGCCTGCAGTCGCTTTGTTCAGATGGGCAAGGCTTAAATGCAACGCTTGAGATGATAATACCACTCTGTTCCTGCAGTGGTGTTTTTATTTATTTATTGGTATTTTTATCATCCCCTCCAACACCATCCTCATCCCTTTTTTTCTCTCTCTGTCTCTGCCCCGCCCCTTCTTTCTCTATGTTTTTCTCATTGTTTGATAGTGTCATGTGGACACCCACATGCCAGAGGCATGTTAAAACCATGCTGGAGATTGAAAGAGCCAGGGGATAGGGAGAGAAACACAGCAAGCGAGAGCAAGAGATACATCGAACAATAGAAGGAGATTTCTGTGGTGTGTTTCACCTTTGGTCCTTCTTTTAAGCAGCTTTGTGTGGTGGAGAAAATGCAGAAAGCAAAGACAAGATTGCCTGCAGAACAAGTGTGTGTACAGATATGTGGTACATGTGCCACACTGCTACATGACAGTCAGAACAGTACATGCACATTACTGACATTATTACAGTTGTGACTCATGTTCTATAGGTGGGGTGTAACACAAAGCTGAACATATATGTAGCATTTGAAGCAATGATAAACAGTGATTACTTATCAATTATCAGCCTGCAGTTTTAATAGTTCCTAGGCATTGTAGCGTATGAATTCTTCTACAATTATCAATGTTCAGATATCGTTTTGTCGGGGCACCACCCTCTTTCCGGAGGGAATAAATAATAATTCAAGCAATTTATAACTCGATCAGTCT